>OX388324.1:17458911-17721623 GCA_947579605.1 Athripsodes cinereus
TAGCTGATTATTTTGTAAGTATTCTACGCTAAGTTAAGGAAGTGCATAGTATTCTACAATGCACTTCCTTAACTTATTATTGATAACAAAGTAACGGAAGTGCGTTGTAGAATACTATAAACATTTAAAATATTCAGCTAGTACCTACTACCTAGTATTAAAATTCTAAATTATCAAAATGTCTCGAAACTGTTTTATTGTTTATCTTTCTAAAATAAATGATAGCAGCTGATTTTTTTTTACCACAAAGATTTTTTTCTGATTTTGAATGATTATATCAGTAGACAAAATTTTATGTACCTACATAAAACTAACATCTTTTTGACTTAATCACCATTGTTATATTATGTTATTATAAATCATAAAAAAACTAGATCTGACATAAAAAATCTCACTTGACTTTGTTGAGATACCTACTTCGTAAAAAAAATCTAATAAGAATATTTTGAAAAAAATCATTCTTCAAAATCAATGTTCCCCCGTGTATTCATCTTTCTCTTTTATCCTCACGAGTATCTTTTCAAAGAATATGGAAAATAACATTATGTTTATTTTCTTAAATAAATTTTAAATCTTTTGAAAGCAAATTGCTTGTAAAAGATTTTAACGGGAATGTTATAGATAACTGAGAAGGTAAAGAGATAGATATTACACGATCTGGTATATTGGCTCAGTTCTTTTCAAAAGGAAATTAGGTCATATGTGAGAAAAGCTTTTAAGTTGGGCTTGTCAGGTATTTTGGAAACAATTTCAAGTACCATTTATTTATATCAACTTATTATAACCAGGAAATGAGCCGGAGAGAAGAACTCTTGCAAATAAAATACAGAATGGCATTGTGGATGAACTTATGTTTAGACATTGATTCTCGATATCATAATATATACAAGACACATTTTGAAAATCCGCAAGAGACTATGAATCAGTGATATATGTAAGTTGTAAAGTGAATCTATCAAAGTGAGTTTGTCTGCCTGCAGATGAGAATGCGGCGTAATGTAGGACGATGGTTACCTACTAATAAGCCCACAGATGGGGAGCTGTTGAAATCCTGAAGATCTGGCCCCCTAGTCAAAACACATTTTAGCGTTATGAAGTCGTTCGACTACAAACGAAATTACGACAATCTACCTACATGTACCATATAATTATGCGTTATTGTTGCAATTATAGTCGTAATTTCGTTTGTAGTCGAACGACAAGTGACGCTAAAATGTGTTTTCACTAGGGCTGCTGGATTCTTGGTAACGATAGGGCAATGTTTATCGCCGCCTATTTAAGTTGAAGGTTTTAGATTGGTCACGAAAAGGAACGAACGAGCGTAATAAAAATAGTTATTTCTTTCACTCTCAAGGTTTTTAATCTGCCTTAACTTTTAATTTTATAAAACTATGTTTAAACTCTAAAAGAGATATTTTACCTACTTTAAGACCTGCCTCAATTTGAAAAAGTTTTTAAAGTACCTATGTTTCTGACCGATAGGTACCTATTGCGTTAGTCAATATTTATTTGAAATTCTCAAAAAAAAAACATTAAGCCTACTAGCCTTTTTAAAGATAACTTCGTATGATGTTTTATGATATTAAATAAAAAAAAACATGTTGAGAGAATTTTTATAAATCTTCTCTATTAATTATGATGAGAAAAAAGAGGATTTCAAACTAACGGGTACTTCAAATGCTTTATCTTATATATCTAAGTATTTATAAGAGCTTATAGCAAAAGAAGCTTTGTAAAATTAAAAGAATAATTTTTAGCTCTTGCTCGATAATTTCCTGAGAGAATATATTGTGTATTGGCGAATGTACGATGAAAGTTTTGAGTAATAAAATGATAAAAAATAATACCTGGCTGACTTAAAAAATATACCTACAACTGAAATGGATTTGAAAAAGTTTTGCCAGCTCGCGGAAGGTTATGAAGAATATTTAGAAAAATATTACTTTATCAAATTTATTTATCAGCATAAAATAAAAATATAATTAATATTTATGAAACAATCAAAACACTGTTATAATCTTCACCACATTTATTCAAACTCTAACGTTTTCGCCCACTTCAATGGGCATTCTCAAGAGTACTGAAACAATAAAAATGTCACCTACAAAAATTGAAGGTAGTCAAAGAGGAGGGAGAGAGGTCTTACCTCTCGGTCCTACCTCTCTCCCCCCTCTTTGACTACCTTCAATTTTTGTAGGTGACATTTTTATTGTTTCAGTACTCTTGAGAATGCCCATTGAAGTGGGCGAAAACGTTAGAGTTTGAATAAATGTGGTGAAGATTATAACAGTGTTTTGATTGTTTCATAAATATTGAATATGAATTTTCACAGTGTGAACACAAACACCCTTCAACAAAAATATAATTAATAGAAACGAGTTTTCTTACTATGCTTTTATTTAAATATCGCTTTTAATTTAAATTATAAGTCCTGTTTCAAAGTTCTCGTCAATGACACTAACGTGTCGAAACCGGTCGCAAAAATAAAATTAATAAAAGCGTAGTAAAAAAACTCATTTCTTTTAATTAGGTGTGTCGCAGAACTATCACATTCCAAATGCCACTAATAAAGCGTCTCTCGATTGGTGGACCTTACATCGTGACAGTGAGAATGGTGGAATTGGTGAACGTTGTCCATGGACACCGATAGTGATCACTTAAGTCAGCCTAGAGCCAATTCGTAAGCGTTGGGACACCATTCTCACTTCTTCCGAAATGAAATGTATATGTTTGATAAACTGTGAAGTGTTTGGGATAGAATTTACATATTTTTAGTCTGTTTTTAATATTTTTGATTTTTCTTATTTTTAGAGTTTTTTTTTTGTATTGAATGTGTTTGTGTGAATGAATGTATTATGTGTGCGAAATTGGGTGAATAGATGTATTGTGAATGAATGTATTGTGTGTAAGATTTTCTATAATTGTCTTGTGTGTTATTGCTGAAGTGTGCACTGTTTGGATGTAAGACTATTGGAATGTTTTTGTCGCTTACATGTTCACATTTGTATGTCTTTCATCTGTTGTGTACCATGTTAATAAATAAAAAATAAATAAATAGATTTTACAGAATGTTCCATTATGTAGACATGGTTCTCCAATCGAGGTTTCTGTAAGTCGGTTTCTGTGTTTCTATTGGTAATATAGATAGTATAAAAATAGTGTAAAATCAGGCTATAATGGTTATTTTTAATGTACGTGATAAACATTTTTACGTGTAAACGAAAATAAGATAAAATTCAAAAAGCAGCAGGCGAGTTTTTTACTACATTAGAAATCAGTACTTTGGGCCAATAAGTACCTATCACATAAAATCATCTAGAATCCTCATTTATAATCATAAAAGAAAGAATTTGTTTTCATTTTTACGTTCTTGATGGAAAATGTAAATGGTGAATTAAAGTAATTATAATTAAAAAAATACACAGAAATTTAAATTTCCCTTTGTAATATTTTCCCTGAAACAATATTGTTTTAAAATAATAAATAAGTCCCAGAAGCTTTGGAAATGAAAAATTTATGTTCTTCCACGGTAATGAATTTCCTTTACAGTAATATTGTTAAAGACACCAGCGTTCTAAGATTTGTAGTGGAAAATTGAAATTCACTTTTTAAGCTCGTTTCTGGTCGGAACAAGTAAAACTTTACCCATGGATTTCAAAAATAAGAAAAATTCTTCTGCTCTTGGTATATAAGTTTTAATGTGTCCTGTTTTATACAGTCATACACGTAACTAGACAGTCATGACGTAAGATAACCGACATTAAGTTCCACATTTTCTTAAATATCATTGCATGGACTGGATGATTTGTGTGTTTATTTGACGACCGGTGTGGCTCGGAGGCTAACGCACTTGCCTTTGAGTCACGAGGTCCCGGGTTCAATTCCCAGCCAGGGCAAAATGAAGAATGACCTTTTTCAAATAATCCTGGGTCTGGGTGTTACATGTATAATTATGTGTTCAGTGCATTGTATATATGTGTATCGTCGTGTTTGCATCCAAAATACAAGATTCATATCTTAGTTTTTGACTAGCTCGGTCTGTGTGAATTGTCTATACTATACATGTTATAATATAATTGTTTTATACATTAAATTAATTGTCTGTCTCACTAAACCAGTTGTCAGATTTTCAATTTTTTTGCAGGAATGGAGTGCTTATTTATCTATTTACGATTTTTCCTACAAGAAGTGCAGCCAGTAGACCAACTAACAATGTGTATTACACATCAATAAAACGGACGATAAAAAATATATTTACAAGCTGCTGTATTTTCTTTAAGGAGTGCAGGAAAGTGTGATAGATACACACTTAGTAATATTATACATCTCAATATTGTTTGAAAGTCAACTTGGATACACGTTGAGTTTTGAATAGGTAAATAAATAGAGCTTTAATGTATATTATGCTATTTCAAATAAAAGTAGGCATGTATCCGAAACAGGTGTAATAGAAGTTACCTACGCGAAATTTTGCTTTGAAAGTTTAACAATAGGCTATAGTACTTACTTAATAATATTCCCATAGTTATAATGTTACCTATACCAACTTAGAATATTGTGGACTATACAAACATACGTTCCAACTTCAAAGCTCCCTCAACTACTTACAACAACTTTCATTGGTAGGCTTATGAATGTAGGTGGATACTAGCAATAGGACCTTCCTAATAATTATAATGCCTTTAGTACATATTATATCTACGGATTAAAAGCTTCAGAGTAATATGTCTATATGAATTAAATTATATTTGAGAAAATCTATTTATGTATAATGTATATTTCAGAGAAGCTTAAAATAATCAGTACATTTATCGCATGTCATGAACAAAGGGTCATCTTTAGCTTGTCATTATAAATATGAAACTTTTGGAATGAGAAGTTTAGATCCAATTTATTTAATAATTAAAAAAAATCAATGAATGCCTTTTATGTTGTGGCTTGCAACTTAACAATTTTTACAGGATACATTATTTTTCTACCTGCAAATCATAGCCTCTTGCAAATTGTGATTTTAGAGTATTCATTTTTAAACGACGAATAAGTGAAATAACGTCTTTTACAATAGTAGATAAAGGGCGAAGAACACATCATTGTATCACGTAACACTGCATTGCAGAATGTCATAAATCATTTCCTTTCATTGAATTTAGCTTCTGTCTTCTAAAACCCTTTCCTTTATTCACGTGCATGCTGCAATATGATGTTCTGTCTTTTTATTATTATATGAATTTTTTATTGCATTTTTGTTTGCATGTGCTTTTTTTTTAATTTATATTGTTTTTTTTTATACACGTATAGCCTTACATTCTGCATACTCTATTTATTATCTAAATTTGTGTGTATATTTTTTGTCTACTATTTCTTATGATAAATAATAGGTATGTATGCATATTTCTTAAATAAATAAAGGGATTAGTTGTAAGACATCGCATTCCATCGATAAACTCACTCCCTGTACATTGAATATTATGTAATTGATATTTTATAATACTTTAAATTGCTTTGAAATATTGCAACCATTGTACAGTGATGAAAGATAAATAAAGATCTATCACACATTACGTGTCGCGTCAGTCGGAAACGGAAACGTGCCTTTGGTTGTGGCGGTAAGTGAAGTAAGCGAACAGTATTTTGCAATATTGTCTTATTATGATGTCTGCCGCGAGGCCCGGAAACGAACTTGCATATTAAATTGTACCTATATTATTTTTAATACTCAAATAGTTTCTGTGTATTATGTGAGGCTACATATACATAAGACTGCGAAATCAACATAATATGAAATTATCGTATTTGGCTTTGAAAAGACAAGGTCACGTCAAGAAAAATATGGGTTTTGGACTCAAAATGCTTTTTCTGCACAATAATTATGATAGTAACGGAGTGTCATATACATAATGTATTCTTACACACTTCCTTCGCTTCCTCTACATTTATCCAGTTTCTCATACATATGTACACGGCTATTTCTCTTACTCAGTACGCGCTCAACTTTTACAATTTGATCCACGTACTCAAGCCACGTATTTCTTGGAAGTCCGTGCTTCCTTACACCCCTTCTATCAGATAGATACATCCTCTTCGTCATCCTTCCATCGTGCATTTGCTAAACATGTCCAAACCATCGTAACTTTGATAGTTTCACGTTAAATATTTTATATATTTTTTTTAAAAGTAGACATTCAACATCTTTCCTTTAATTCTTTAACATATTGTCAGTACCTACATGTAAAATAACAATACATCTTTATCATTGTTACTTCGAAGAGCCTAACCTCCTAGCCTTATAATTGTTTGTATCGCCTTTAAGTTATTGGCATTAATCAAACTATAATTTTAGTCACAGAGATGGAGAGAGGGAGAGTGTAAAGTTTAATGATTAAATAATACTATGAGTAGGAATAATAGCCTGCCTAGATCCTGTAAGGGTTAAGTTTAAAACAATAACTAGAGTATGGGGTGAGTACTTTATTATTGATTCATCCTTTTGACTTTATTAATATTTTAATATGTTATTACTAATGAATTTTCAATTACCTATATTTTATTTTAATTGTTTTTCAAGTAAAAACATAAAAAAAAAAATTGCACAATATAAAAAAACAGAAAAAAATTCAAAAGACAGCGTTTTACATCAAACACCACAAACTATCAAGGGTGTTTTACATAAAACACCCTAAATCAAAAATAGTCTTACGAATACCTACGTTATTTCTATATATAGTTATCTTTCATTTGACAATGAGATATGCCACTCATCTCGATTAACTTGGTTTTTATGGCACAAAGAGACCAATCTCTATTCTACTTATCTGTCGTTCCTTCAGTGCTGAGGATCGCGACCATCATTTTTACAAGTGTAAAAAAATATTCCTTCTTTCTATGCGTTTATTGGTTACCCTATTTGTAAAATAAAGCATTACACTAAAGTAAAGCAAGGCGCTTATCAATATCCCGTTTTTCTAATAAAAATAATTAAAATGTATTTATATAAGACATTTTACATTTTTTTATTCAGCGATGAGTATGTATGCCACCCATCCTGAATGTATTTTTTATTATAAAAAACAAGATGACATGTTTGTTCATTACATGCAGTTGGTCAGCTGAATACCCTACTTGAGAAATATGCCGTGATAGTATAATAATGTATGAGAAAATATTAAAAAAAAAATATGAAAAATTATTTTTTCCGAGCTTTTGTCTTAGATATTATACAACCCGGTTGCTCGAATAACTCTCAAAATATAGTACAGCTATTCTTATGCAAATATAATATTTAATCAGTTCAAAATCTTACCACGCGACAGCAATGCTCTTGCATAACTACATATATGTATAACGGTTCTACGAGTATTATAACAATAACAGAGAGTATACCGGTTAACCGCGATTAGTTATTGTTTATTATTTGAGATGACTCGAAAGTAGGTTCATTGAGAAATTTTCAGCATAGTACGCCAGAACTAAGCTGATATCATTAACAATTGAGGCTATCAGCGCAACAGTGGTACATATAGCTCACAATTTTTGTTTGTTACGGTTTTGGTGTAAAATACATTCTTTTTATTATGAACTTTCAAAGCCACCTTTTTATAATAAATAAATCATTAAAAAAAGATATATTTGGGTCTTGTTATAAGCCCAAATACAACTTTATACACCTATTCATCATCATCATCACCCTCAACGCTCTTCTCGGGAGCACAGGGCAGAAACCAGCCTCCTCCATTCAGAGCGTCTCGGCGCCAATTGCGTCACCTCTTTCCACGACATTCCCTGCGCTCTGATATCGTTGTCATAGGAACGGTGTATTGTGAAAGAGGGACGCCCGGGCCGACGGAACCCTTGCGGACGGAAGAACAGCGCTCTTTTTGGCCGACTATCATTGGGCATTCTCAAAACATGTCCCAGCTAGGACCATCGTCTGTCCTGTGTTACAGGTCTCTGCTGGGCGCGCCGGCGCACAGCATCATTTGTAACATGTTCATACCATTTGACATCCAAAATCCTTCTAATACACCTATTACAGTAAGCTTAAAATTTGTGTCGTGAAAAGGGAATTTGCCGGTACTTGGGATCGAACTGCAGACCCCTTGTTCATGAGGTCGAGACTCTGCCTCTTGGCCACTGTCAAACTCAATTAAAATAATGTTTTCAAAAAAAGAAAACATAAAATTTTAACAAAATTTTAATTCCTCGTTATCTCCTTAAGAAGTAGTCTGGGGTTACACTGTTTTTACACTAATTGCCTCAATTTATTCTCGCTCTCCGTGGATTGCAATACTATAATTAATCAAGCATGATTTATTTTTAACTCATTTGAAAATTTGATAAAAAAGTCTGAATTTAAACGTAGTTTTTAACTTGAAATAATTTAACAATTTTCAGGTGATTTTTTCAATAATATTGAAGTCAAAGCGTTAACGTTTTCATCGTATATATCGATTATCCAGATTTAAGCATTTAATACTTTAAAAAACTGTGAGAATATTAATTTCAATTCAATTCCTTCATGATTTAAAAATGAAATAATAATAAATTGATATTTGTACATTATACCAACTATATCAGATATATTACATGCTAACATAAAACAAACTCAAGGTTTCATGCAAAGAGAAATCGGCGAACATGTATGAGAAACTGGATGAATGTGGAGGAAGCGAAAGAAGTTTGTAAGGATAGATCTATATGGCGTTCCGTTCTCTCTTCATACCCCTCCTGGGACACGGCGTGAGGGTATAGATAGATAGATACTTTTAATTTAACGAGAGTTAAATGTTTATTATTTGATTTATCTAAAATGCATTGATAATTTATATTTATTTTACCAAATTTACCTTAAAAAAAGTTGACATATATATAGGAACATCAAGAGAAGTTAGCCAAGTGGGGCCCGGTCAATGGAGAAAAAAACTGTAGTTATATGTAAGTTTCAAAGTTACCCGGTTATCCGGTTAATTTCTAAGAAAACCACCCGGTTAAAGAAATCCAATTCTTTCAAAATATTATACAATATACAAAGTGGTATAATAATAATATACAATATCTACGTGCTACGTAATATTATGTACGTAAACGTAAAGAGATCACGTCTTTACGTTGTTTGATGTCGTCACTATATACTTTATAATATTATACATACAGATATATAGTAGGGATAGTATTCTGTAGTCTGAGTTGTATGAGGATTATGTTAATGTTCTCATATGTATGTAGAATATTTGGTATTTAGAAAAGCCCTCAGTGTCTTGTTTGTGCGGGTATTCTGTACAAAACAAGTATGTAAATCTAGGTTGAATAAAATCTCTAATAGTGTTTCTGAAATGTGTACCCTTGTTCCTTAACGATTTCCTAGTAAACCGTTTTATATATATTTCTACAAATTGTATTTTATAAATAGCAAATTGTATTGCCCATAAAAAAAGTAAAGTTCATTTATTTGGTTTTTAATTTCATGAGCATGGATTTATACAACTGTTTCAGTAAAATTGAATATTTATTTACTTATAACGATACAAGGCATGAGCCTTTAACATGTTAATTATACAGTTCAATAGACAACAAAATACAAACAGACGCAACAATCACAAGGCAAGAATAAATTTTAAGAAAACATATATATGCACTGAAATATAATATCTGCAAACACTCCAAAATATTAAGTTCTTTTAAAATTTTTCATCTATCTGCTTGTAGCATAAACTCTAGATTTTTGGATTGGTCATAAGACGATAGAAGGGATTTAAATTTTAAATCACTATTGGTGAGGTTTTACTTTGCACATGACACTGGGGGGGCTCTTTACATCCTGCTTGTGTTGAAAAATACATTAATACAAAAATTGTTGAATGTGATGTGTGTGATTCGTTCTTTGTACGTAAAATCTATCTGTTTCCTTTGTTGAACAAATAAAATGTTTTACTTTAGCCGTGGTACTAAGGGGACTCATTCATCCTTCTGGTACTAAAAAATGTATTATTATTTATATTTACATTTGCATATTTTTTATATTTACATTTATATGTATTATTTACATTTTGACTCAACTTTCCATTAATTTGTCTCGCTTCTGATGCCTCACTACTTTGTGTTTTTTCATGTATTTTTTATGTGTCCTGTATAATTATGATGAACCCATGTGTCCCATAAGGGACCTATGGGGAATGATTTACAATAAATAATAAACGTGGAAGGGACAAGAGGAAGATGTTAATTCTCTGCGAGGTATAAAAACCATATAAGATCAAACAGTGATGGAAGCAAAAAAGACTGCGTCGTATCGAAAGAGCTCGAAAACCACGATCAATTGGTGGGAAGTGGGAAGAAAAACTTCGACTGGATTAATTTTGAAGCATTATTTATTATTACATTATTTTGATGCATGTAGTCAAATTCAAACAAAACTTAATAACAAAATGTATGTATGTGGGCAGATTTGCCAAGGAATAAAGGTTAGATTTTGCAAAGCCTTAGGGAAAATGAATGGTTGAGGTAATTTATAGTAAGTCTTGTCTGTACAAACCTTCTGGCTACAATTAAGAAAGAGGCATTAGATGTGTTTTTTTTATTAACAAGATTTTGGTTAGTAAAGGAATTAGTAATCTTGAAAAATTCATTGGCTTTTAATCCTTTAAAAATTCAAACTCTTTTTCCAAAAGGTATATATATTATATTATATATAAACATATTATGTAAGATTAAAATTTTAATTAGATATCCTTTTTAATCTTTTTGACCCTTTAAGCAGCTTTTGCAATCTTATCCTTAAGAAGCTTACATAATTTAAGAAAAGATAGGAAAGAGTTCCGATGATTATGAATTGGTTTTGGTTTGTTAGTTAATTTCTTAAAGATTATGAATGGAGGTACAATGAACACGCCGTATGATATAATTATTTAATGAAAAACACTTTAAGCTATAAAAGTTTAATGAAGATATCACCGTAATTTCACCGTCCCAGAACAGAGCAATCTAGTGGGACGGTGTAATTTCCCTGTCTTGCGTGAATCAATTAGCGACTTACACGATCAGGCGGGCTAGGGGTGGCCTGATATGGGATTCTATTTTTACAAAGACCAACATACCTAATTTATCAATTTTTTGGTCCCTGTGAGGGCTGCCCCTGGCTCGCTCATCTGAGATCCCTATAGGGAGGCCATGATGAGTTTGATAAGAAGAAAGACTGATAAGACCCTATATGTGATATGTGTCCATAATGATTTATAATATATTGTGAAAATTGTAAGAAGGGAAATAAAAAACTTTTCATTTCATATGCAATACTATTTTCATTTACTGTGTGGTTATGATTTAGGCTAAAATTATTGAATTATCATTAAATTAATCAATCTAGAGATAGTGATATTTTGTCATGACACGTGTGTTTTAGAAATACCTATGTATACAAGTGACCACCACTAAATATCCCGTGGAGCACCCGGTAAAGAATTGGTGTCCCACTTTTCTGTGTTTTTTTAAATGTATTTCATACAAAAACAATATATAATACAAAAAAATACAGTCGCGCCAAATCCATTAAAACAGATTTGTCGGCGGGTTCTTTGGATAATGACAATATATACATAAATATTTTAAACTTAACCAAAAGCAGCAAACATAATTCTTAATAACTATAGTATGTAAGGTGAAAACTGGCTCAGTCTACCTTGGTACGGTCTCATGCCCAGTTAGGTAGATTTTTTTGTGACTTATCTTTTAAAAACTGTTTTGTAAATGAAATAAATAAATAAAATAAATAAATAAATATTGTATGTAAGATTTTGAGTGACCTGTAAAAGACAGGTGTTCGAAAAAATTAAGACATTTTACACCTTAAAATCAGCGATGAGGTTTGCCACCCATCCTGAATGTCTTATTGGGACGGAGAGGACAGCTTGTAATTTAATTACATACAGCTGGTCTGCTGGCTACCCTTCTTGTGGGACATGCCGTGGTGGTATAGTAATAGTATCTAGTGACCACCACTGATTATTATTATAATATCCATCCGTTCATCCTATCACGACACCTAATACAAATGGGGTTGCCAGCGGATTAACTGCTAGTAAAAAAAACACGCAAATCTTCATCTCCCTTCCAATAAAAGTTAAGACATCCAGGGTGGGTGGCAGACCTCTTCATTAAAACGAAGTTGTTGAATAACTTTAAACGAGAAGATTTACAAAAAACTGCATTTTATAGGACACTCGAAAACTTAATAAAAAGTGATAAATCTTTTAGTAACCAAAAACTCCACGGGAAACAAAATAAAAGTGTAAGCTTTTTGTCTGAACACGGGAAGCTTTCATTAATTAGTGTTCTTAAGAATTGCTTCAAGAGGTATTTGTTTCCCGAATTTCAGAGATTGCGCCCTAAAATGCTTAAATTGTTACACAGTATAAGATTTAATTATATTCCATCAAATTAATTTCCGGTTCTTTAGTGATTCAGGGCGGAATGTGCATGTATAAATTATTACCACGTGCCTAAAGGTTCTGCCAATGAAAGCTCTAGATTCAGAAAGGTAAGATTAGGTGATTTAAGTTTCTCAGAAAGCTTTAAGGTTAAAATTAGCACAGAAAATTTGCTACCCACGTCTAGGGATTGCAATCCCGCTGCTTTTATTATTCTGTGGATCCCACACCTCCAAAGCGCGGATCCGCGGATCCCGCTAATTAAAAAATTGGCGCTAAAATTTTCAATTATTTTTCAATTTAAATAAGAGAGTAGCACCAACGCGGCGTTGCCGTTCACCACAGCGCGCCGCGCGGCGCCGGCAACTAGCGTGTCTAGACTGTCCTGTCAGTTGTTCATAAATGGCATTGCGTTGCGCACGTCTGTTTGTTTCTTTCTGTGACGAGTGTTTTCGTATTCACCGTCCGGCGTTTAACGTAAGTACCTACCTAAATTTTAATGTTTTTGATTTAGTTTTGTTCTGTTTTATTTTAAAAGTAGATTGTGCCTTAAATAGCAATATGAGTAGATACTTATCAAATTCCCATAAGTCCACTAACCACCAAAATTTTGTTATGGTATTGACTCCATTCGGTTTTGTTTTTTACACAAGTCTGTGTATTTCAATTCCATGTAAGTGCTTCATAACACAGTCAAAACTACATTTAAAAGTCTGACTTTTTTCAAGTCCCATAGAAATTACTATGGTGTCATCGTTTCTAAGGAATATAGAATGTTGTTTTTCTCAGTTTGACTTTAGATGGACTTATGGGAGCTTGATAAGTAGGTATCTACTCATATAATATCGTAATGTTTTTTGAAAAATTATGACTTAAAGTGGTTTTTGTTAATAATGTTTTTTGGACATGGTTATCGATGATAGTAATCAATTTTAATGTAAAAATGAAGTAAATTAAATAAATACTTACATTTATCTTTATTTATTATTTGCAGGTAACGAGTAAATGAATCATGTCTAAGCCCAATGAAACTGAGACTCACGAGAAAGTTGGCGATATCAGCCAACTTGGAAAAGGTCTATGGAGTTATTTCAAGAAAAATGACAAAGGTGGCAAATGTATTCTGTGTTCAGATGAACTAAAAATTAGTCAACGTTCTACCAAAGGCTTGAAAATACATTTAAAGACTAAACACAATATCGATATCGGTTCTCGAAACGATGACACTGGAGAAGAATCCTTACCAGTAGTACCAAAGAAGAAACCCAAAACAATGGACAGTTTTCTTATCAAAGAAAACCCCATGGACAAAATAATCTCTAGAATGGTATGTAAAGACGGATTCACCTTAAGTTCCTTTTGCACGTCTACTGATTTAAGAAATTTATTTTCTAAAAGCGGTTACAATCTACCCAATTCGCCAAATACAATACGATCTATTGTAACAAATTTTTATAACACAGTTAAAGCTGATATGATTATTGAATTTGGACATCTCAAGAAAGGAAAACAGAGATTTTCACTCACATTTGATGAATGGACGTCACAAAAGAATCACCGATACTTAAATATCAACGTCCACCAGAAAGAAAACCATTTTAATCTTGGTTTGGTCCGTATATGTGGCTCGGCTACCGCAGAACATTGCATTAGCTTGGTAAAAGAACGCCTCGCGAGTTTTGGTCTAGACATAGACACAGATATTATCGCAATTACAACGGACGGCGCTAGTGTGATGGTGAAGGTTGGCAGACTCTTGCGTTGTTCCCAGCAGCTTTGTTTTACACACGGCTTACAACTAGTGGTGGTTGATGCACTGTATAAGAAAAGCAATTCTTCAATATCAGAATGCCCAGCAGCAGCATTTACGACGGAATCTGATAATGATGATAACGATGATATGGACGCCAATGAACAGGGTGTGACTATAAATATAAATTCACTGCCACTTGAAATGATTTCTACAACATATGACGATCTATTGAAGAAAGTACGGAAAGTGGTCAAGATTTTTAAGCGGTCACCAACTAAAAATGACGCATTCTTACAAAAATATGTGAAAGAACAAGAAGGACCTAAAAAAGAATTGGCATTGGTATTAGACTGCCGTACTCGCTGGAATAGCCTTTTGAATATGTTAGAACGATTCTACAATTTGAAGAATTGTATTGATAAAGCCTTAATCGATATTGAATCTAAGATTAAATTCAGCGATAATGAGTGGTTCATAATTAAAGATCTCATTGCGAACTTGCAGCCTTTTAAATTAGGAGTTGAGGCACTTTGTAGGCGAGAGTCAACGCTCATAACCGCGGATACAACAGTTCGATTTATTTTGGATAAATTGCAACAACAAAACACGGTGTTGAGTAACCAGTTGTCACAGAATCTACATAAGCGTATTCAAGAACGTCGCACTGATTTAACAGGAGTTTTGATATATTTGCAAAATCCTAAAAAGTACGAAGAAGAAGTCAAAAAAAATACAGATCCAACTTCTTTCTTCATGCCAAAAAAAAATACAATACGCCATGAAATAGCGGAAATAATAAAAAGGGTCCTAGTTCAAGATGAAACATATGCAGATGACGTGTTGGAAAATACACCTATAGCTGAAACATCTGCTACTGATCCTACACTAACGCTAAAAGAACAATTTGAAAAACAGCTTCAACAAGAAAAAGAAATATTTAAGAAAAAGCCAGACAAAGCCACACGCGTCAAGTACTTAGATAAAACTTTGAAGAAAGAAATGACGGTCTTTGAGTCCGATGACTCCGATGGTATCAGAGGAGAGTACTTGACGCTCGCCTATGAATATATCCTGACGGTTCAGCCCACTAGCGTAGAAGCCGAGCGAGCCTTTTCAGCGTCAGGATATATTTGCAGTTCACTCAGAACCAGGCTCGGAGATGATACAATTAATGCCATTTGCTTCTTAAGAGCGTATTTTCAAAATAATACGCTCATAGGAAGCAAATGGCATTAATAATAATTACTTATACTTAATTAATAGTAAGAAATGATTAATAAAAAGTGGATTTTTACACAAAAAAATGTTGAAATCTGTAGTTTCAATTTTATTTTATAACATAATTTCAAAGATGCGGGATCCCGCGGGATCCCGCGCGGGATTGAGTAATCCCGCATATCAATCCCGCGGGATTGAATGTGCTGCGGGATTGCAATCCCTACCCACGTCACATATTAATGTGAATCGACGCAATAGACGAAGATTGATGATCTTGAAATGGATTATATGAAACGGCTATCCGACTGCTATCCGGTATCCTACCAAATGAATGCTCAATATCCAGCCGAATACCATATTATCCACAAATTAAAAATGTATTTTCATGATATGGAATGTGTTATAAATTAAATAATTCATATAATTTAGTTTATAGGTAGGTTTTCTGTTTTTGAGTATCAATCAGGTATTCGTAAAACACATTTAACATCTTCAATTCAGCGATGAAGCATTCCACTCATTCTTAATGCTCTAATTATTAAGACACGAGAGGACAATCTGTACGTTTATTACATGCAGTTAGACCGCTGGTTATTCTACACGGAATATATGCAGCGATGTTGTAGATAGATGGATTATAAATGTAAAATTAAATTAAATGTAGGTATAAGGTCGTTGAATTTAGAGAACTCCTTCTGAGTAGCAAATTTAATTTTATTTCGGTACTTAGCCCGAATTGTGTGTCATTCAAGACATACATTCTTTCAGGTACGATAAAGCTAGGAACAGATGTTTCCTTATTTAATTACATGATTTTTTTTTCAGGAAATGTACTCTTTGGTTAAGAAATTTAAAATATTTACATCACATTTTGTTTATACTAATTCAATCTGAAGAGCATGAAAGGACAAATTACACCATTAACTACAATAATTAAATCCAGAAATAACACAATGATTAAAAACTCAAAGATTGTCGTCAGATACTGAGAAGAAAGGTCGACGAAATGTATTCTGCAGGGTAAACTCGAAGGTAGAAGAAGATTCTTAGATAGACCAAGGCAAAGATTTTGAAAAGCATCAACCGAGATCTGGAGGAACTTAGCACTAAAATCAGCTGGCAATTCACTGTTAAAGATAGAGATGCTTGGAATTTATAATTTTGGAGGCCAAGGCTTTAAAGTGCATACTAGATCGTTATATTCATTAGTTAGTACATACAATGACGTGCGTGCATGACAAATTGTATGAGTGTGGAGGAGGCGAAAGAAGTATGAAAGGACAGATCTAATTGGCGTTCCGTTCTCTCTGCCTACCCCACTTGGGATACGGCGTGAGGGAATAGATAGATAGATAGTTCATACATATAATATGTATCTCAACATTATAATCTCACCTTATAACGCTCTTCTTGGAAGCACAGAGTTGAAATCAGCTCCCTCCATTTAGAGCGTCTCTGTACCAATATTGAGTTACCTCTTTTCACGACATTCTCAGAGCTTTAAAATTGCCATAAAAACAGTATTATTGTGAAAGAACCCTTGTGGACGAAAGAACATTTTAATTATTAATTTTTCTCCTGAATTACAGAAACTGCAGATCATGATTTAAGTTACCGCTGGATATTCGTTAATATTGTTATCCGGTTAAACCTTTTTGCTCTTCAATACTAATCTGCACCTTTTAATAAAGACGCTTAAAGGCGAAAATTATTTAAGTAAGTAGAAATTGCTTTCAATCTTATAAATTGCCCCCTTCTTTTGACATCTGAATATTTAATTTGTATAACTATATCTCAAGATTAAAATCTTTTTTATATTCAAGTAATATTCATCAATCTATATTTTCTTCATTTTATTAAGTCCTTATGATTATGTAATCTCAATCATTTTGAAATATTCAAAGCATTAAAACTCTCTAATGTTGAAGCAATTGTTAAGGTAAATGATCTTTGTGTAATTTTACTTATTCATTGATTTTTTCTGACCATATTATTTTAATACATAAAAAAGGAATTGTGTTGGGCTATTGATTATTAATTACTTTAATTAATAAATTCGAATATTTGTTTCAAATTTTCATGTTTAGAATATTTACAAATTTTTTTTATTGTTTAACCGGATTTGGGTGCAGATGACAAAACCAATCAGAAACCTCGATTGGAGAACCATGTCTGGCACCATTTAGACGGAAGATAGCGATCCATTTGAGATCTGAAAAATGAGATCCCAAAAAGTTGGTTGCTTCTAAGGTTTGCATAAAGCGTCTCTCGATTGGTGGACCTTACATCGTGACAGTGAGAATGAAGGAATTGGTGAACGTTGTCCATGGACACCGAGAGTGATCACTTAAGCCAGCCTAGAGCCAATTCGTAAGCGTTGGGACACCTCTCTCCCTTCTTCCGATTAGATTTTACACAATGTTGCATTGTGTAGACATGGTTCTCCAATCGAGGTTTCTGATTGGTCAAATTTTATGTTTTTTTTCATACAGTCTTTTTAATAAATTTTACTGAAGCTGTCGCAAAGCACGACAACTCAGCATTATAAGTATAGAAAACAACCTCGATATATATTTTTCAACAAATAGTGGTATTACAGGAGTCGCTAAAATTGTGATCTAGTCAAGATCATCGTCATTCTCTTATTACAAAGAGGTCTTTGAAGAGGGTACCAGCTCACAACCTCATTAATTATTGTGACGCGCGTCTACCATAAATAACTGCACCCACAATATATATATTGAGATAATTTTGATATTCAGCTTTAATGATCCCAGCAAGAGTTGGTTATTGCTCATTCACCTCTGCGCTCTTCCGAACTCGCTGTGAATAGACTTTCTGAACCCAATAGAGCCGGTAAATCTAACTTCTATGAGAGAGCTTTTGGTGTTGGACCGGTTACGTGGAATCGCCTACCGGTGCCATTGAGAGACAATAAGACTCATCAGTTTCAGAAGCAAATTGAAAACTGCACTCTTCGCCAGCGCCCTTGAGACAATCTAGGGACTGTTAAACGGCGTCACAATAAAATCATCCAAAATCATCTTCATCATCATCTTCTTTAATTTTTACATTTTCAGGTTAAGTTTAGGAGTTGTACCTATATATTTATTATTTTTAACCCTGTCTTATCTTTAACTTCTCTTATAAGATATCGTTAATAATTAACGTTATTTACGTGGGAACATGTTTCTTTAAGATAATGATAATATAACTACTCTTATTACTCTGTACACACGAGACTAAGATATACCAAGTAATTATAAACTTTATCACGTTTTGGTTAAAACGTTTTGTGATAACTTGATAATAATACTGATAATTCACAATGAACTTTAATGAAGACTAGAAAATCAAAGGGATTTTTTTTAATGCGACCATTAAATATTGCGACCAATTTAATTTCATATTAATCGGTCTTAAACGAGCGTTGGTTAAAAAGGTATGTTTCTATCTCCCTCGAGTCTCTCGTTGTTGATGAATTTATAAAAATATTTTAGTATTTATTCAGAATAATAATATATTGATTAGTCATAATATTAGAAGTGCACATATTGACACCAATCATCACAATTTGTTTATATTATGTTTATATAGGTACATGTATATAAGTACGTAGTATATTTTGTGTTTCATAGTTGAAGGACATTCATTGTTTTTTTTATTGCATAAAGTTGTGAGTTAAAAGATGTCCTTTACTTCAGCATTAGTAGGAAAGACCATTACCATCAGTGTTATGGAATGAAACAGCATTATATTATTATCCATTTTGTCAAATAGTTTCAAGAGAAAGTCGCACTTAACTACCAGTCTAGTAAGTCTATGATAAAACATAATAATAGTATTAGAAACCAACTTTATGAAACGTTATCTCTTATTCGTGTCTTATTGTAAACTTGGCTTTATTCAAATAGGTGCTATCTTTACCAATAATATTCATATAACCTTGGCCGTAAAAGATCTCACTACCCATAATAATCACGGTATCTCATTTCTTACAACTTATTGTCCCTATTTGAAAATTTGTTAAAGGTGGTATTTTTTATTTTATATCATACAAAGCATCGAAAATCGAGGGAATTATAACTAACAATCTTTTCATTGAATTGACGTTTATTTTGTAAAAATCCATATTAATTTATGTAAATAAACTCAAACGGTTTGAGTTTTCATCATCATCATCATCATCATCATCGCCCTCAACGCTCCTCTCGGGAGCACAGGGCAGAAACCAGCCTCCTCCATTCAGAGCGTCTCTGTGCCAATTGCGTCACCTCTTCCCACGACATTCCTTGCGCTCTGATATCGTTGTCATGAGTTTTACTATGTTTAATATTTAACTGGTACATTCGCCTGTTAATTTTTTTATAAAGTAATGATTCATTACAAAGTGGCTTTTGTTTTGGGAAATATTCAGATAAAAAGTTGGTTAGAGTGTAAACTTAACACATGAAACCACCATACAAGGCTTAGAAAAGACAACTTTACCTTATTCAGTATTGCCCCGGACGGGACTTGAACCCGTATCCCTAACCTTGTCGCGATGAGTACTTTGTCCAATTAAGCTACCTGTTAAGCTTACATATTATTATATGACCACATACAATTGTTAATTGTTAAAATAACATCGGTAAACAGTTGGTAAGAGTGTTATTATAAAGCATAATATTCAGTATTTTGACATTCAACCATAAATAATTATTGGTTTAAGTAGAAATGAAAGTTAAACGATATTGTGTATTGATTAACAGTTCTCTGTAAACCATAAAATCAAATCTTAATTAATATTGTTTTGTAAGTCGAAACCAGGTTCATGTATCTACCAATTATTTAATACAGTAAATTTTAAATAGTTTGTGTTCATTTCCATATTCAAAGATTTCTAAAAACCGTTACTCTATAAACTTTTATATGACTTTTTACTTTTCAAGCTATATAGATGTGTTCCAAGAAAGTTAATTTGATGAAAGCTGATAGCTGTTCACAAGAACATCCCCTCTACACCAATAAAATCTATTAATAAAAATTTGGAACAATTGTTTGTATTGTTAAAACTTAGTTGCCGCAAGATCATCATTGGTAATATCTACATTCCTCCCTCATCCAGTCCTGACATTTACAAGCTCTATTGCGATGAAATTGAACGGATCTGCTTAAAATTTCCTCAGGCGTCGCTTATTTTGTGTGGTGATTTCAACTTACCAGGAATTCTGTGGTCTCCGTGTAATAATCTGCCCTCTACTTACGAAAATAACAATGATGGCGCTAAGGAGTTGATTGAAACGATGATTTTTTTGGGACTTTCTCAACGCAATTTTATACTCAATTCCCGTAATCGTACACTTGACTTAGTCTTCTCTAGCTGTGACTCACTGATAGTTGAGCTCTCTGGAGATGAAGTTTTGCCCGTGGATGAACATCATCCACCTCTGTTGATAAAAATGGAACTTAAGGATGCAGTTATAAACAGGGGACGTACTTTTTCGTACAATTACGACAAGGGTGACTACAATGCGGCGATAGACTTTCTTTTTGGATGCGATTGGAGTTTTCTGCAGGGTGAGGATATTGAGTTCTTAGTAGCTGTCTTTTATGGCATTTTGTACGAAGCAATCGATAGATTTATACCATACGAGGAGTATAAAATAAGTACATACCCCAAGTGGTTTTCAAATGAACTTATTAATTTAATTCTGGAAAAGAAGATTGCTCACAAATACTTTAAAGAAACCAGCGATACGAAATATTATGATACTTTCTCTGAGTTGAGAACCAGATGTAACAAGCTGAAAGCCTCGTGTTACTCAGATTTTATAAAGAAAGCTGAAAATACTACATCTGATATGAAGAGTTTATGGAAGTTCAAGAACTCACTGAGCAGAAATGACAGCGACTATCCTATGCAAATGCATCTTAATGGTGAACGAGCAAATGGTTTGCAGGAAGTTGTTAATAAATTTGCTAACTTTTTTGGTAGTGTATATGAACCGAATGTTCAAAATGTTCCCATCAATATTACTAATACTGTCAAATTTATAGATATTTCAAACTGTAGTATTTCTTGGGAAAAATTGGAAAAGAAACTGTCTCAACTTAGGCCCGTTAACTCTTCAGGTCCTGACAACGTACCACCTGTCTTTTTAAAGAAATGCGCTCCGGCTCTTGTTGTTCCACTCAATATTATATTTAATAAATCTCTTGCATCTGGCATTTTTCCATCGACGTGGAAAATTGGCAACATAGTACCCATACATAAGAAAGGTGACAACTCTAATTTATCAAATTATAGACCCATTTGCATTCAATCTGCTATAGCTAAGTTGTTTGAATCGCTCGTTCTAGATTTGGTTATGCCTTCAATACATCAAATAGTAATTACTGAACAACACGGTTTTTTGTCTGGCAGGTCAACTCTGACAAACCTTGCTATATATGAAGATTTTATATCCAAGAGCCTTGCTGAGGGCTGTCAAGTCGACAGTATTTACACGGATTTCAGCAAGGCTTTTGACAAGGTTTCACATAGCATTCTTTTGAATAAATTGTCTGGTTTGGGTGTGGGTGATCCTTTGCTTGGGTGGTTTGCAAGTTATCTAGAGGGGCGATCTCTTCGTGTTAGGTTGAAGAATTTAATTTCTGACAGTTTTACGGCAACTAGCGGTTTGCCGCAGGGTAGTCACCTTGCTCCGGCCCTGTTTTTAATATTTATTAATGATCTTGTCTCAGAATTCAAAGATATAAATTGTTTACTCTTTGCCGACGATCTTAAGGTTTTCAAAAGGATAAAAGGTATGGATGATTGCTTAGTGCTACAGGAGAACCTGGATAGATTGAATACTTGGTGTCGGGACAATCGTCTTCTGTTAAATGCCGCTAAATGTCAATGTATTCGTTTCACTAGAAAAAAAAGGATCGTTCACTTTGACTATCACATTTTTATTTAATTCACAATCATACGCCAACAGGCACAACATACAGATTGAAAAACAGAAACAATGAAAAGAAAAACAAAATAAAATTTGTCAATGCTGTGCCCTATTACAGGCATAAATATAGTTTTACTCGGACCACCCTCCCCCCAGCCCAAGCCCACACCAGCACCCCCGAAGCATCCAATGAAACTCCAGAACCCGAAAGCTCCGGGAGGCCCCCCAGACACGACAGGAAGAGCCAGACAGACAAGATCCCAGGAAGAAAGAGGCCCAAGCACACCCAGATGTATATATAAGAATTTCAATTACAAAAACAAAGTCAAACTTACACACTAAAGATCAAAAGAATACAATATTAGTTATTAGATGAATGGATCGCTTATTCAAAAATGATTTGTAATATTTGGAAAAAAGAGAGAGAGGAGAGGGGAACGAGATTGATTACGGCTCAAGTAATCTTAAGATACACCTTTTAAAAGTATGAGAACTACTGCAGAACATGTCGACATCCTTAAATTTGTTGTTGTAGTTTTTCATCATCCTTTGCAGAGGATTTCGCAAGCCCGAATTAGTCTGGTGACGGTTCAAGTGGAATGGCCAAAACGACCTTCTAACCGAAGGCACTGAAAAATCTACCAATTGCAGTAGGTGGGGAGTGTCCAAAGAGGATGTACATATCTTTCTCAATAGACAGGCATCAGCTAGTTCACGTCTCAGTGAGAGGTCAGGAATGTTGTCAAAGTAAGCTCCCCTGAATCTACGATTTCCAATGCGTATTAGCTTGTGTTGAATTTTTTCCAATGCAATATTGTATTTGTCGTATAGAGGATTCCAGACCGGAGAGCAATACTCGGCTCGCGATCTAACTAATGAGACATATAAGGTCTTTAAAGAAGTGGGACTTTTGAACTCCCTAGTCACCCTCAGAATAAAACCTAACATTTTATTGCATTGTGTCAAAATATTATCTATGTGAGTGTTGAAATGTAATTTAGAATCAAAAATGATACCCAGATCCTTTACCGAGTCGAGTCGTTTCAGAATGGTGTTGTCGATGGCATAATTGTGTAATGTAACAATTTTGTTCTTTGTGAAGGTTATAGAATGGCATTTCTTTAGGTTTAGTTCCAATTTATTACGCAGACAATAATCATGAACCCTACCAAGATCCTGTTCCATTAGAATGGCGTCTTCTATACATCTTATATGACGATAAATTTTTAGATCGTCAGCAAATAGTAAAAAATTTGAATGGATAAAGCAGTTTCCTATATCATTTATAAATGCCAGAAAAAGCAAAGGGCCCAGAACAGAGCCCTGAGGTACTCCCGACGTAACCTTTATATACTCTGAGTTAAATCCGTTCAAAGTCACCGTCATAAGTCTGTCAGTCAGGTACGAACTAATCCACCTCAAAAGATCACCGTGGATACCATAATATGAAAGTTTTTTAATGAGTAGAGCATGATCAACCTTATCGAATGCTTTTTTGAAATCTGTGTAAATTGCATCAGTCTGTACGCGTTGATCCATCGCTCTAAAGAGAAAATCAGTATAAACGAGAAGATTAGAGGTGGTCGATCTATTTGCCATAAAACCATGTTGTTCGTCCAGAAGATGAGGCTTGAGATAATTAGAAATATGATCCTTGACAATCATTTCAAAGACCTTGGATATGGGTGAAAGTATCGATATTGGGCGATAGTTCGTAATATCAGCCCTGTCTCCATCCTTATGAATGGGGGTTACATGTGCCGTCTTCCAGACAGTTGGAAAGCAGCCTTCTCTAATACTCTTATTGAAAAGAATACGCAAGGGTCTGGTCAAATGAGATGCACATTTTTTCAAAACAATGGGTGAAAGAAGGTCGGGTCCCATACCCTTGTTGATGTCAAGATTTGTCAGCTTGTCATAAATTTCAGAACTCAGGATATTTATTGATGAAAATGTTGATGTATTACTGAGATTCGATGGGATATGGTCAGGATCGGTTGCGGTGCTAGGAGTAAAAACAGATTGAAAATAGTGGCAGAAAAGATTAGAGATAGTCTTTGGATCATCTGATACAGTGTCCATATAATGCATGTTTTTAGGATAAGAATTTGATGTCTTTAAAGCATTAACAAAAGAGAAAAAAGGTTTTATATTAGTTTTGATAGATTGTTCGATGTTAGCAATATATTTTTTATGATCGTTTTTACGAGCAAGTTTGAGCTTTGTCCTAAAGTTAGAATAGGCAGCATAATCGCATTGGTTATTATACTTCTTCCAACGGTTCCAATATTTGTTTTTGGTTCGAACCAACGAAATTGTGGAATCTTTATACCAAAGTGGATATTTGGAGCCTTTAGTTAGTCTCTTGGGTGTATGAAGATCAAGAATACCCATTAAGGTATCGTAAAAAACTTTCACAGCATCATTGGTATTTTTATTGTCCAACAAAAAGCTCCAATCCACAAGGCTGAGCGCGTGATTTATTTCTGTAAAGTTGGCCTTGAAAAAATTATATTTAGGTATGGCATGGGTATCCAACTGTACTGCGGGCTGGAGGGGGATATCAATCAATAGGGAAGGATGGTGACCATCCTCGGGTACCAAAGGAAAATCACCTCGGCGTACAGCACAAGTAATATCAGATAAGACTAAGTCTAAGATTTTGTTATTTTTATTGGGTATAAGATTAAATTGCCTTACATTTAAGAATGACATTGTTTCAATTAGTAATCTGGCTGGATCACCAGTCGGCGACTCGAAATTTGACGCTATGTTGTGCTCGTCATTAGTCCATTTGATACCAGGGATGTTATAGTCTCCCAAAATACATATGTGAGTGTTTTGATCATGTTTAAGGATATTAGTAGTAAGACTATTGAAATGCAGCTCATAATCTGCGGTAGCAGAGGATGGCGGAATGTAGACAACACCAAGAATGAGATTTGGCCTGCTTGAGTTTTTGTATTCATTAGAGGAAGCTAAGAAAAGTGAAATAAATAGATTCTCACCCAAATATTCCCAATCTGGAGCACGCGAACAATTCAAAGACCTCTGCACAGCTATCAAGACACCGCCACCGTCCTTCTTATTCGTGAGCTCAAAATCCCTGTCTCTGCGGAAGACCACATAACGATCGTCGAATAATTCTGAATCCATGATGCCGCTCCTGAGCCATGTCTCAGTCAGTACTACAATATCAAAATCGTTTAAGGCCATGTTAGCACGAAACTCACCAGTCTTGCTCTTTAATCCTCTGCTATTCTGATAATAAACCTTTAGAACGCCTATGGTGAAGTAAACTGATTAAAAATGTACTGCCGTCGAAGCATGTCTGCGAGAACCCAGGTATAAAGTGCACTAGAAATGGTAAAAGGTATATAGTTGAGCCAGTAAATATAGTTGGGGAAATGGGAAAAAGAGGAACAAGCAGATCCAAGACTAAAGAGTTACAATAATCAACATTCAAAAAACAAATCACTGTCAAAGTAATAAAAGTAAAAATAAAGACAACAATTTTATTTAAAGGATTTTTTGCAAATCTTTTTCTGTAGCGATGCGCAACACCGGTTGGTTTGTATCTTTTCTCAGGTAAATCTTCGAGTTTTTTACCCAGGTGTACTTCCAAGCCTTCTCTTTTGCCTTGATACGTGCGTCCCTGTAAAGTAGCTTGTTTTTTAGAGTTAAGTGCTCGGAGATGTAAATTTTTCGCTTCTTGTCTGGAATGCCTAAGTCGTCGGTTGTCAGACCACGCTTCGCCTTTGCACAATCCAAAAAAGCATCACGTAAGCTGATTTTTGAAAATTTTAGGATGATATTCTTTGGTCTATTATTTGTGGCAGCCCCATGGGAAACTCGATGAACTGCGGTGATATCAGACTGAGACAATGGAACACCTAACTTGTTGGCCAGAGTAGTTACTATGTTCAGTAGATTTTCACCCCTTCGCTCAGTAATGTTTTGTATTTCAATGTTTGATCTCCTGGCTCGCTGCTCCATATCGTTTGTATATTGTTCAAGAATAGTATTTCGACGTTCTAGATCACACACTCTCACCAAGGTATCTTTGTGATCTTTTTTCAAATCTTCGTAGTCAGCAATAATGTCATTAAACTTCTTTGTAATAAACTCAAGCTCTTCCACTTTTTTAGTATACAAATTAATAGATTTAACAAGGTTGTCATGTTTTTCATCCATCCTACTAAGAACATCATCGAATTTCGACGACATGTTGCGAAAAAATAAATCTAATTTATTGTCAATGTAAGCTGTAAGATCGCTACTTAGTGGAGTACTCATGACTGAAGTCGGTGGTAACGGCTTGTCACGTGATGTACCGACTATACTGCTATCATTATCTATGACTGTACTTTTTGAATACAGTGCACAGTTGATGGCTGGTGAAATGTCAGATTGTGATACAATTCTACGTTTTGAAGCTGCAGTTGGGGAAATTATAAGTTTAGGCGGTGCCTTAGCGATACCTCCTTCATCTATACAGCCAGAACACCTCCAGGAAGAGGAGCGCAGACGAGTTAAACCGCCACGCGAGATGTTAACACATAGATAATGAAAGCGCCCTTGACATGCAGAACAAGATAGTGAGTCTTCGGAATTAGTTTTCTTGCCACAGCTAGCACAGTTTTTCATTTTGGATATTTGAAAATGTCAAATTGAATATTATATTTCATGTAGGTTAATAACCCTACAATGCGCCGTGATTCATATATGAATCAACCACTTTTATATTTGTTTTTTATTCAATATGTTGATACCGAGTTAGATCCATTGTACACTAGCGCTCTGTAAATAACAGAATGAGTAAGAAAATCATGATTGCATAGTTGCAAACTGTTTTACCGACGAAATTGACAGTTTATGTGCAACAGGCGGGTGAACGAGTCGTGAAATTTTTTCTTCTGTTTTGTATTCAAATAACTTTTTTATTTTCAACCAAGGTAAGGTGATTATTTTTTAAGTATACCTTTGAATGTATTTTATACGAATAATGATGTAAAATTAAGGATATTTGCTCACATACTGATATTAGAGACCAAATTTGATATGATTCATATATGAATCACTGCGCATTTGTGTGACTAATTTTGGTAAGTGAGTATAATACTATTAGAAGAAATATTCAAGATTGAAATTAATACATATTCTTTTACAAATTAAATATTTATTCATTATTATTAAATAAAATATGTTTATACTTTATTTTTAGATGCCATTTATTTATACAAAAGGATCAGAACGTGTGAATTTGGAGGAAATGAGTGCAGATGAATTATTCGACTACATTGAAAGTATACCCTGTGAAAGTGAAGATGAAATTGAGGACATTGATGAAGATATACTAGAAAACAGCGATGATGAAGACATTCCATCTATTGCAGAGGAACAACTGCATAGGATTTTGAATATAGATGAGCTTAATCCGGGGCAGTCAGTTACAGAGCAAGTATCCGAACAACAGTCAACATCATCCAAAGTGCCAACAGCGCTCAATACAAAACCGAGAAATTTGGTTTGGAAAAAGGGACAATTGAGAGATGTGCCATCTGCATTTACTGGAACAACAGAGTTACCAGAAAACTTAAAACAATTGCAAACTCCGTATCAATTCTTCAGATATTTTTTCCACGATGAGCTGATTGATAAAATTTTAGAAGAAAGTATCAAATACAGTCGATCTAAAAATCCAGAAACAACTTTCAGTTTTTCAAAAAATGAATTACTTAGGTATGTTGGGATTTGCACTGCTTCATCGGTCGTTTATGTACCTAATGTCAGATTATATTGGCACCAAATATTTGGTTTTGACATAATTCGGAATGCAATGAGTCAAAAATCTTTTGAACGAATACGCTCAAATTTGCACTTCAATGACAACTCACTTGTTACCGATGATAAATTACAAAAACTGAGACCAGTCATTGATTCTCTAAATTCATCATTTTTGTCGGTACCCATGGAAGAGATGTTGGCTGTCGATGAACAAATTTGTTCAACAAAAACCCGTCACCATTTGAAACAATATCTGCCATTAAAACCCCACAAGTGGGGATTCAAGTTATTTATTTTATCTGGTACAACAGGTTTTTGTTTTAAGTTTGAAATTTACACAGGCACAGAAAATAGCCCTCTGAAGAGATTTCCAGGAGAACCAGATCTTGGTGCAAGTTCTAACGTAGTCGTCAGACTAGCAAGAGAGATAAAAAATAATTGCAGTTACAAAATATATTTTGATAACTATTATACCACGATTCCTTTACTCAATTATTTGGCAAAGAGAGGGATCTATTCACTAGGAACAGCCAGAAAGAACAGAATTCCATCGTGTAAAATTCCCAACGATTCAGAAATAAAAATAATGAAAAGAGGAGACTACGAAGAGTTTACGACAGACTTTGAAGGAACGCCCATCAGCAACGTCTTTTGGAAAGATAACAAGATAGTTGTCATGTTGTCGTCATTTGTGGGAGCTGAACCATCTCAGATAGTCGAGCGATACGACAGAAAAAATAAAGAAAAGGTTCACATATCATGCCCAGCAATTGTCAAACAATATAACAAACATATGGGAGGCGTTGATTTGCTGGATAGCTATATTGGGAAAGGTAGAATCCGGATGAGGTCAAGAAAGTGGTACATGAGGCTATTTTACCACCTTCTGGACATAGCAATAATTAATTCTTGGTTATTGTACCGCAGATGCAACGTTGGCAAATCAACAATGACGCTTGTTAATTTCAGATTGGAATTGGCGCAGACATTGTGCACTATTGGTTCATATCAGACACCAAAGAGAGGCAGACCATCAAATGATAACCAAAGGGAGATAGAAATAAAAAAAAGAAAACCGAATGCATCTTCTTTGCCTCCTTTGGATGTTCGAGTTGACCAGGAAAACCATTTTCCAAAGTGGAATTCTACTAGAGTTCGATGCAAGTTTCCAAATTGCAAAGCACAGACATTTGTTTTTTGTGAAAAATGTAACACTTCCTTGTGTTTCAATAAAGATAAAAACTGTTTCACAAATTTCCATAAATAATTTTTTTTTTAAATATTTCAAAAATGTTTCTCAATTTATCTATAAATATTGTTGTTTGTTTTTATACCTACAATTGTTTGTCTATACATTATTATTAGTTAATAGTTTTTATCAATATTTATGTTATTAAGATATAGTTGGATTGATTGTGGACCACAAATGCGCAGTGATTCATATATGAATCAACCAAGATTTTTTTAAATAACTTATTAAAAAAATAAAATTTTGATTTTTTGTCTTACAAATGTGTTTTTGTGCTTCTCTCACCCTTTGTACAAATTTTCTTATAAGAAACATAAAAATTGCGCATTGTAGGGTTAAAACTGGATTACTGTCAATAATAATGCAGGCGTCGTTAATGTTAAGTTAGTTTGTGTAAACAAACAGCCGAAGAAGTTTTGACAGCTAGCTATGAAGGCGGCAAAAACCAAGTTAAGTTATTATTTAATAACGTTAATATTAATTTATAACGTATTTAAATAGTTCATTTATTGAAAGAATACTCAAGTTAGTTTTTATTTAGGCCTCCAGGCCTTATACGAAGCACAAAAAACACTTCAAGCATTACAGCCGTGACAGTAACTTTATGGCGGCAAAAAGCCAGGTTAGAAAAAGTATTTTTTTAACGCCTTCACTGATTCAAAACGAAAACAAATAGTCTGTTTGTGCAGCAGAATATTTAAAAAATATTTAATATTAATTCTAGACTTCATACAAAGCACGAAAAAACACTAATATAAAAATAAAAATAGGCTGATAGCGAATCCACACTATATCGCGAAAAAGCAGTGTTGCCTTCTTGAAATCACATTGACAATGGTTTATTGGAATCAGTTAGTGAAATCCGGGATTTGGGAGTAGTTTTTGACCAAAAAATATCTTTCTCAAATCATATAACTGAGATAACGGGTAGAGCGTTGAAATCTTTAGGTTTTGTGCTTCGTACAGTTTGCGACTTTAGTAACGTTCAGGCAATTACTCTCCTATATAAGTCACTAGTACGTAGCCAATTAGAATATAACTCCCCGATTTGGTCACCGACCTATGATATTCATATCAAAAATATAGAGCGTGTCCAACACAGATTTTTAAGGTTTATAAATTATAAGCTACGCATTCCCAGGGAAGAGCTTAACTACGAGCGTTTACAGTTAGTACTAAATTTGGAAAGTTTGGCTTGCAGAAGAATCGTGAGCGATTTGTTATTTTTATTTAAAATTATAAATAATTTTTTTGACGACCCAAATTTGTTACAGCTTATTTATTTTCGTGTACCTGGGCGTAATACTAGGAATCCCGAAACTTTTTACTTTGAAAACTGTTCCACTAACTACATAAGTCATACACTATTTCCGCGATTGCATCGCTTAGGTAATGAGCATTTGTCAAACGTGGATTTACATAATACTAACCTTTCGGCCCTTCAATCATTTCTGAAAAAAACATTTGACCCTCACATTTAACTTTTATGATGTAAATTTTGTTTCTATTTCTATTTTTTTGTTTATTATTGTTATATACATAGTTGATAAGAATTATATATTTATATCTATTCTAGGTGCATTTTGCACTATACTATTATTATTTTTATTTTTTTTTATTTTTTCTCCGTCTACTTTATATAAATTGTTTGTAAATAATTATTTCAATGTCGTCTGTACTATTTGCACTGCGCACTGTTAACGATGGTTGCCGAACTATGCTATATGGAAAGGCGCAGTGTGCGGGTACTTGGTACCTAGTATATATTATTATTATTTTATTTTTTGATATTATTAAGTTATACTTCATAGAATAGTTTTACAGAGATTTGTTGCATTTTGATTGCTAATATTGTTATAGCCTACCTACATACCTTGTATTCTTTTTTTTTTGCTGTGTTTTTTGTACCATCATACCTATTATTATTCTTTGTATTATAATTATTAGGTGCTTACTTGATTGATAACATTATTTTGCTGTGTACCTATGCATTGCTGGTGTGTTTGTGTGGGTAGATACTTTTGTTATATGTTTTCACTATCTGTTGTTCTTATTGTATTTTTTCTTTTCTATGTAAAAGGCTTATATAGCCGTTCACTGTGTAAATAAATAAATAAATAAATAAATAAATAAATAAATAAATGTTTATAAGATAAAGAAATGATTAAGACAGCGTCGGAAGTAACCTTCCAGAATTAGCTTTTCTTGTTTGATGGTATAGCTACAAGAATATTGAACACGTTTCTGTCAATCAAGTATTAGTGCTAAAGATCAAACGTTACTGTTACACAACCAGTATATCGGATCAAATGTTGGTGGATCATAAAAGAGACTTATTATTTGAAATTAGTTTTGATTCCTAGAAGACATATTTCTATTGAACAATATAATATAATATTCTATCTTGGGAGGAAAGTCCAAAAACTTTAGGTCTCAATAATGTCAAATGATAATAATTTATCAAAGAAGAGATACTGGGTTTCCCATTCTAAATAGTTATCTTGTTTTTTTTTATTGGCGATTAGAGGTGACAACTTGCATTATTTTTAAAAGATATGTCTGGGTTTTTATTTTAAACCCGAATACAACCTTATACACCTTTCACAGTAAGCTACTAAAAGCTTGTGTCGTGAAAGGGGAGTTTGCCGGCTTATTATATGTAGCTGTTCCGCTGGCTACCCCATTTGTGAACTGAGCCGTGATGGTATAGATAGATAGATAAAATAAGTTGTTCTGATATTTCGTGGTACTGCATTAAAGCTGCGACATTTACATATTGTCATGAAATGAATATATACAAGATTGTAAATATTATTTTAGATTGTAAATTTAATATTATTATTTTCATATACCTAGATCGAATGTTTGTAGTAGGTGATTAATAAAGGGATGAGACTTAGTTTAATTTCAAGTGGATGATGATGATCTATCTATCTATGTAGGAGACAGAGACAGGTATATTTTGGTGTGTGTCATAAAGAGATGGAAGTTGTTTTTTTGTGTGTTGCTAGGGCATTTTTTCAGGATCTGAAGAGGTAGGATAGATGACTCGTGGCAGTTTAGTTTTGAATCCAGAGGGAGGTGGGACTGAATCATATTAATATCTGTGTTTGAATTCGACATCTTTTAATATTTTTATTTACCCACCTTCGTAGTTATTAAAACATTATATTTTAGTGATATTTCCACAATTGGGAATATATAAAGATCATCCTAAATTACTTTTAATTAGCATTTAAAATCCGTGATGCTGCCAGCTGTCTAAGATAAGATTTTCTTTTAATATTATTAATTTATTATTTATATCTAGGTGCTAGGATACTCTCAGGATGTCTGTTGTCTACAAGGGAATATTTGTACTCAAGGATTTATTATTTTACAGATTTTGGAAACAAAGGAATTATGTGTTATATATTATTGTATGTATGTATGTACTTGTTACCGATTTTATATAGCGCCGTCCGACACACCTACAACTAGACCGATGTCAGTGGCGTACCGATCTACCCAATATTATATTTTTATTTAATTTATTTTACCAAAACGAAGGATTGTACAGTTCGGAGTGGAGTTTTATGTTGAGCAGGATATTATTTGATTATTTAATTAATTACATATTTTATCATCGATGTCATTTGTCTTCTATAAACTTACTGGATTTTTCTACTTATATTGCTGTGACATTCTATAATGTATTAATTAACATTTTTGCAAGGCATGGTTATATCGTATTGTTTATGTATTATTATATTAATATGTTTATATTAATACCATTTATCCAAAAATCCCTACATAAACCCTTTTCCTTCTAGGGAATGTAGTTTTGTCCAGTCGTTTGTTAGGCCCCAGACGATTTGGGTACGACGTTATTCCTTTCTTAACAAAATATATGATATTGTAGTATATAATTATGCATGATAATTATTTAAATCAAATTTTGTAAAAATAAGTAGTTCAACTAACAAAACTCTCTCCTTTTCCCTATATGCTGGAGGACCCACAATCCATTATAAGGTCTTTGGGCATTTGTAAATGGATATTATGTTTAATAAACTTTAATTTATTAATAACTGGTTGGTAAATCACTGTTCGTGATATTGCTAACTATATTAGTAGTCTATCTTATCAGTTCTGTAAGAACACACCTTGCAATCATTAACATAGTTGGATGTGCGTAGAGATTGGTGGTGCTTTCTCTGCGTATAAATCAACTTAACCAATGAAAAGGTATTTATTTCAAATGTTCTCCGACTGAAGCAGGTACAGCTCCATTCCTCGAATTTCTGCTAGAGTATAGCTTGAAGGGGTTATCTGCACCCTTTGGCTGAAGCTCAATGATCAGGAATCTTTAGGACTAATATTATTATATGTTTTTGTTGCATAATGGCATGTTCTAATGAGGGTATATAGCAAATATATTGCATGTTCTAATGAGGTTATATAATATATATTATTTTATATATATTCGCGAGTAGAGTTGTGCACTCGGGCTCAAAATGCGGCATGGGACAGTTTGAGACGTGAGGGAGCGGAGGCGGCGCTCCTTTAGCATGGACACAGCATGCTTTCCATGCATTAACATGGTAGTATAGTCTCCGAAAATGATGTCAAAACAATCGTGTTGAAATTTAATTAATATTTAAAAGTAATAAAGTTATGTTTTTGGGTGCGCCACTGTCCTTTACGACGCAACGAATTAGTAGGTATGTTGTAGAACATATGTACATACATCGGCTATAGAAACTATGAAATGGTTATCTTATGTAGGGACATAGATCGGCAACCAGTTACTATACAACATTCTCGTAATGATATAGAATAATATTATTTGAATTTTATGTTATGATGATTGTTATGTTATATTTTGTTATGTTTTATTATGCTCTACTTTTATTATGTTATTTTACAGTATCTCAAGGTAAGTGATCTGACGTCAAAGTTGATCTCAGAGTTAATATGTAACAAAATTCATGTTTAAATTGTTTTATTGATTTTGTGATTTTGTTGTTCTTTTTGATTATTGAAATGTATATTTCAGGTGACTTATTTTGCGTTCTAAAAATACACAACGTAGGTAAAATTATCGTCAAAACACAACGTACTGGGTCCAAATCTATGAAAATAGTTAATAGATAAATCGAGACGATCACGAAAGGCCAAAATTCGTTAATTAATTCAATTAGGAATGCGATATTTCGTGCGTATATTTGCAACAATGCGAAAATTCATACAATTCTTAGCTAGCTGAATAGGGTTGTCACTTCTAGTTTGGGAATCAATTATTACAGTAGGTATAGTTTAGAAGCTAGGATGTTGCAAATTCGGAGCTTAGAATGGTTTAAAATAGGTAGGGTCATCACAAATGGTGCCTTGGACCAGGATATTATGTCTGTCATTGCAGACATAAACTGGGTTTTTACGGAGTAGAAGTGGGTTTTGGGTTTGCGATGATAAATAACTAAAATCATGAATATTGGAGGGGGGGAGAGCATAAATGGGTTTTGAGGAGTAGAACTGGGTTATGGACAGAGGAATGTGTTTGGTTTTTGAGGGGAGGAATAAAATTTATTCTTGGTAGATGTAGCGAGGAAATTGGTTGTTGATTTTTTACTTCGAGAACCGCGGGTTGGTGACCCATGGTTTATTGTGTTAGGCAAATTCGGCAACATATTATATTTGTGTTTGGCTATCTATAGGTATATACCTAACATTATGCATAAGAATAGTGAACCCTTAAGAGTTCGTTCGGAATTATGTCCTTATGAATAGTCTAATAAAGAGCGCTTGTGATTCAGGTATAAAATTGGATAGGTATATATATGTTGAAATCCTGAATAGTTCTTTATTTTATTCAATAATGTATATAGGTACCAAAAATATGTACTTTCATAAGAAGATTGGGTGTTAGAAAAATGGAATATTATATTCCCAAGTAGACTTGTAAACATGAATATTATGTATGTGAATTGTATTTTATGTATATGGGTATATGACTAGAGTTTTTAGGATTTTTAGATATTGTAGTATTTGAGTAAAATGGATAAATAATAGGTATATAGTTTGATGTTAGTGATATGTATCAAGTGGATGTTTGTTAAGGATTAGAATTGTACCTAATTATAATAGGTATTATTATCTCATGAGGGATATGGTCTTAACATTTTACAGTATTTGTAAGTTAAGTGGTTTGTTAATAAACTTTTAGAATTCTGTCAAGTTAATTATTTGGGGTGTGAAATAAATTTATGATCGAGGTAAGAATGGTGAATATATTATTGAGTTTGAAATAATATTAGACCAGATTTTATGAGTATCGGATAACATACATAATACAATATATGAATGAAGCGGATTAGTATATAGGCAATAATCGAATGATGGGTTTTGATAAAATCACGATTTAAGTGATTATTTTTACGGTTATATGTTAAACGGTTAGCTGGAAGAAATTACAGGCTAGGTGGAGGGGAATGATCGGCTAAGAGTGGGGACAGTCTACACGGAAAGCAGACTCTTTTAAACCAGGGGGGGCATTCGGCATGCGTTGGAACTCTTTGTGTACCCTGAAGGGTGGTATCTATCATTTCAAAATTGAGGACTGGAAGAAGAAACGAATTTATGGAAATGTTCTAAGAAGAAAAGAGGCTGGCGTTCGCTGATATAACACATCATATCCTTCAAATAGAGAAATAAGATGTACAACCTATGAATCTTAGGATATAATAATGATTAAAACGTTATATTATTTTAAACCAAGAACGAGATAGGAAATAATATTATTACTGGAATGACAAAAAACTATACGGTATATTGTAGTACCTAACGGGACCATGGAGCAGCGCCAAATACAAATCGTCTTTTTTATTATTATTATTATTATACAATCAGTGGGTTTTATACTGTAGGACTGATTTTATGATATTGTCTGAATGGGACAAGGAAATCTGAGACATAAAGTATACGAAGTTATATAAAAAGTATTTAGGTTGAATATCTGTTGGTAGGATAACAACATGTTTTACTTGCAAGGAAATTTAGAAAGAAGTTTGTATATAGCAATGATACAAATTTAATTGGAAACCAGAAGGGTGATAGATAAGATTGCGTAGCATTGGATCATCTCTGTCAACTCGAAAAGGAGTGGTGTGCAATAACATAAGTCGCTGAAGAGAAGTAATTTGAGAAGAAAGGACAACGCTATGGTGTACAAGTTTGAGAATCGCTTGTGGATCTATAGATGTCACAAATGGAATAAACTATTTAGTGTGTTATAATTTTAAATTGTGGTGTCAAATATTATAATAATATTATTCGATAGTGTTAGAAAAAGTTACATATTTCCCTTAACTGTGAACTATAGGTAAAGTGTTTAGTTTTTAATATTATTTTACAAGTGGAACGAATATTATGATGTGTGCATATGGAGTTACAGTTGTGTGTATTATATTTATTTGTGTGTGTGATAGTTTGAAATAGATAAGTGTTTTTTTTCAGGACTTTTGAAATGAATGAGGACGATTCATTTATATATACTTAATAAGTAGGTATATACATTAGGTGACTGTTATATTGGAGACGAGGGTAATTCTATATACCTATTATCGAATAACATATTGGGATGTATTATGTAGATATTGTCAATGCAACTCGTTTAAATATTGCGTTCTGTATCTTATATGCGTGAATGTGCGTAAACACATTGAGGGAGGGGTTCCCACCACTTACCCCTGGATGTTCAAGAACATAGTACGTTATCTTCCTTTTAATTATTTGTGGTATTATTATAGGTGATTTAATTTTACGTAATTATAGGTATTTCGAGTTAGCTGTTTGCGTTTGATATTATTTAGGCACTTTGTCAACATATTATCACACATTTTGCTGGTTAGCGGGAGGATGTTGCACTACTTGTAGAATTATGTGGCTTGATCACGTGGATCGAATTCTTATGGACTGCCGCGTGTTGAGTGGAAGAAATCGGTATGCGTTGTGTGAGAAATTGTATGGCAGTGATGGAAGCGAAGGACGTATTCCTAGATGGAGGGATTTGGCGTTCGGTTCTCTCTGTCTACCCCATCTGAGACGCAGCGTGATGGTGCTGAGAGATGAATGGTTATTTAGTATGAGCTGCCGGTGGAGAGTTGGTCTCCCACTTTTTCCGTGAGTTTTCGGGTGCCCTGTGGGAGGACGGGTGTTTTAGGAAGTTAAGACATTTAGCATCTTGGATACGATGAGGTTTGCCGCCGTTTTTGAATGTCTTGAATTTGTGTCGGTACGGAGAGGACGATTTGCGTATCAGTTGTGTGCTGCAGGACTACTGGTTGCATCAGCAAAGGAATCATGGATATGAGACATCTGGCTAGTAGTACAGGATTGGTGTTACCAGCGAATTGGATCACCCTGAAGAATGCATATATGGACTATAAAGAACCACAACGACTATGAATAATTATAATGATGTGTGATTACATGAAAAGGAATTTTAACAAAATGCAACTTGGATATTAAAGTATAAGAACAATCTTGTTATTATTATATTTATGTTCTGTAGATGTAACGACATAAAATAATAACGAAACACAAAATAATAAAATAAATAGTATGTTATGTTAGGGCAATAATATTGAGCGAGTATTTCTCAAGTGGATGCATTGGGGTTGTACTATTATTATTGATGACATGAATAGAGGAACACAGTTGGCGAGGTACCTATGACCTATCGGAATAAACAGGGGCGGACTCGAAAGTTGGAATTAAATAATTATGAAGAATAATTAGAAAATAAAAAATTGTTTGTGAGATAATGCCTCATCCATTTTGTCTTCAGCATGATCACAAGGGGGGGATGTCATGAAATGAATATATACAAGATTGTAAATATTATTTTAGATTGTAAATTTAATATTATTATTTTCATATACCTAGATCGAATGTTTGTAGTAGGTGATTAATAAAGGGATGAGACTTAGTTTAATTTCAAGTGGATGATGATGATCTATCTATCTATGTAGGAGACAGAGACAGGTATATTTTGGTGTGTGTCATAAAGAGATGGAAGTTGTTTTTTTGTGTGTTGCTAGGGCATTTTTTCAGGATCTGAAGAGGTAGGATAGATGACTCGTGGCAGTTTAGTTTTGAATCCAGAGGGAGGTGGGACTGAATCATATTAATATCTGTGTTTGAATTCGACATCTTTTAATATTTTTATTTACCCACCTTCGTAGTTATTAAAACATTATATTTTAGTGATATTTCCACAATTGGGAATATATAAAGATCATCCTAAATTACTTTTAATTAGCATTTAAAATCCGTGATGCTGCCAGCTGTCTAAGATAAGATTTTCTTTTAATATTATTAATTTATTATTTATATCTAGGTGCTAGGATACTCTCAGGATGTCTGTTGTCTACAAGGGAATATTTGTACTCAAGGATTTATTATTTTACAGATTTTGGAAACAAAGGAATTATGTGTTATATATTATTGTATGTATGTATGTACTTGTTACCGATTTTATATAGCGCCGTCCGACACACCTACAACTAGACCGATGTCAGTGGCGTACCGATCTACCCAATATTATATTTTTATTTAATTTATTTTACCAAAACGAAGGATTGTACAGTTCGGAGTGGAGTTTTATGTTGAGCAGGATATTATTTGATTATTTAATTAATTACATATTTTATCATCGATGTCATTTGTCTTCTATAAACTTACTGGATTTTTCTACTTATATTGCTGTGACATTCTATAATGTATTAATTAACATTTTTGCAAGGCATGGTTATATCGTATTGTTTATGTATTATTATATTAATATGTTTATATTAATACCATTTATCCAAAAATCCCTACATAAACCCTTTTCCTTCTAGGGAATGTAGTTTTGTCCAGTCGTTTGTTAGGCCCCAGACGATTTGGGTACGACGTTATTCCTTTCTTAACAAAATATATGATATTGTAGTATATAATTATGCATGATAATTATTTAAATCAAATTTTGTAAAAATAAGTAGTTCAACTAACAAAACTCTCTCCTTTTCCCTATATGCTGGAGGACCCACAATCCATTATAAGGTCTTTGGGCATTTGTAAATGGATATTATGTTTAATAAACTTTAATTTATTAATAACTGGTTGGTAAATCACTGTTCGTGATATTGCTAACTATATTAGTAGTCTATCTTATCAGTTCTGTAAGAACACACCTTGCAATCATTAACATAGTTGGATGTGCGTAGAGATTGGTGGTGCTTTCTCTGCGTATAAATCAACTTAACCAATGAAAAGGTATTTATTTCAAATGTTCTCCGACTGAAGCAGGTACAGCTCCATTCCTCGAATTTCTGCTAGAGTATAGCTTGAAGGGGTTATCTGCACCCTTTGGCTGAAGCTCAATGATCAGGAATCTTTAGGACTAATATTATTATATGTTTTTGTTGCATAATGGCATGTTCTAATGAGGGTATATAGCAAATATATTGCATGTTCTAATGAGGTTATATAATATATATTATTTTATATATATTCGCGAGTAGAGTTGTGCACTCGGGCTCAAAATGCGGCATGGGACAGTTTGAGACGTGAGGGAGCGGAGGCGGTGCTCCTTTAGCATGGACACAGCATGCTTTCCATGCATTAACATGGTAGTATAGTCTCCGAAAATGATGTCAAAACAATCGTGTTGAAATTTAATTAATATTTAAAAGTAATAAAGTTATGTTTTTGGGTGCGCCACTGTCCTTTACGACGCAACGAATTAGTAGGTATGTTGTAGAACATATGTACATACATCGGCTATAGAAACTATGAAATGGTTATCTTATGTAGGGACATAGATCGGCAACCAGTTACTATACAACATTCTCGTAATGATATAGAATAATATTATTTGAATTTTATGTTATGATGATTGTTATGTTATATTTTGTTATGTTTTATTATGCTCTACTTTTATTATGTTATTTTACAGTATCTCAAGGTAAGTGATCTGACGTCAAAGTTGATCTCAGAGTTAATATGTAACAAAATTCATGTTTAAATTGTTTTATTGATTTTGTGATTTTGTTGTTCTTTTTGATTATTGAAATGTATATTTCAGGTGACTTATTTTGCGTTCTAAAAATACACAACGTAGGTAAAATTATCGTCAAAACACAACGTACTGGGTCCAAATCTATGAAAATAGTTAATAGATAAATCGAGACGATCACGAAAGGCCAAAATTCGTTAATTAATTCAATTAGGAATGCGATATTTCGTGCGTATATTTGCAACAATGCGAAAATTCATACAATTCTTAGCTAGCTGAATAGGGTTGTCACTTCTAGTTTGGGAATCAATTATTACAGTAGGTATAGTTTAGAAGCTAGGATGTTGCAAATTCGGAGCTTAGAATGGTTTAAAATAGGTAGGGTCATCACAATATGTATTGATGATATTGTCGAATAATATTTGATCAAAGTTTTTTCAACAAAATTACATTTTTTCATCGATGTTATTTTTCACGAGGTTTGTTTTGATTTTTGCATTTGATATGGGTGGGGTGAGTTTGTGTTATGACTGTTTACTTGCAACTTTACTTGTTCGTCATACGCTTCGGTAATTTGCGGGACCTTGATTGGTTTGTTTTCTGGAAAAATATGACTGTTAATATTTGTTAATTTGAACTGTTTGTGTCCTTTAAGAGAAATAAAAAAAAAATAAAAATAATTACCATTGTATGAGGTTATATAATATGTAAATTTCACACATGAAACTACCATATAAGGCTTAGAAAAGACAACGTCACCTTATTTGGCAGTGCCCCGGATGGGATTTGAATTCACATCCCTATCTTGTCGCGAGGAGTACTTTGTTCAACCAAACTACCGGGCGACTTGCCGAAAGCTCGAATATTCTCTTATAAATAAAATTGGTATTAAACATACTCTCCTTTTTTTCATATTTACATTATAATATTATGAGAAAATGGTATTTTATGGATTCAAGAAAAATTTGGCATCATTTTTATTTTTATGCACAACACAAAACAAAACGCGTTTTCTAGAAGAATATATCATTATATAGGCATCGGCATTGGTAACGGCTGAAATCGAACCCGGGTTTCTCAATTATAAGTCCGAGACTCTACAATCAGGTGAGCAATGACCACGATCTGTTGTCAAATACGTATTTAGGAATTGTCAAATATGTAGCTACCTAAAAATTATCAAATATATACTTAGAAATTATCAAATATGTTCCTAAGAATTATTTAAAGTGTATGTAGAAATTGTCAAATATGTACCTTGGAATTGTCAAATATGTACCTCGAAATTGTCAAATATGTACTTAAGAATTGTCAAATATGTATTTATGAACTGTCAAATATGTACTTATGAATTGTCAAATATGTACTTATGAATTGTCAAATATGTACCTAGGAATTGTCAAATGTGTACCTAGAAATTGTCAAATATGTACTTAAGAGTTAAGCTAGAAATGGTCAAATATAAAATTATGAATTGTCAAATAATATGTTCTTATGTACAAAAGTATTTTCTTTGTAACAAACTGTTTTCATTATATATTCACTCTTCTTCTTTGTGTTAAGGTCGTGGGAAGATGACGATTATTGTATCAAACATAACAAAAGATATTATTAAGTAGGTAATATGAAAGCTTTCAGTTTGTTGTGAGTTTGAGATTATAACTTACATACCTTATATTTTATAAATCCATCGGATAATAGAGATCTCTTCAACATACTGTATTAGTGAGTGAGTACACGTATGTATGTATAATGAAGGAATATAATGTTATTAAGTTTTATATAATTCATTATATCGTGTTATATGTTTGCTGATTAATTCATTAAGAAAATGGAGATGTTTAAAGCATGTATTGGTGAATATTAGCGACGTATCGAATATTCATCTTTAATATATTTTTAAAACAATCAGTAATAGTCTCATTATTCGCAAATGTAGAAACTAGACATTCAGCAAACCTATCTATACCTATCTCCTCAAGTTAAACCCCAAGTGGGGTAGGCAGAGAGAACGGAAAGCCATTTAACCTTAATTTTACACACTTCTTTCGTTTCTTCCACAATCATGAAATTTCTCATACATGCACGTCGATTTCTTTAACGCATCACGCGGCCATCCTTGAGAATTTGATTCAAATGTTCCAGTCACGTAGTTATCGAGTGTCCGCGTTTTCTCTCACCTCTTCTATCCGATTTATATGTATGTAAATACTTTATTCATTCACTCTACATGTTCAAACCATCGTAACTTATTCAGACGTCTTCCATCTACAATATTCCTCTTGCATGCGCTCACTCTTTTGATATCATCATTCTTTACTCTATTAGGCATTCATTCCACTCTCGCCTTCCTTCAGCCACGCCCAAGTTTTATTTGAATAAAAAAATTGTCGATTGTTGTTAATTTTTAATTGTGTATTAGCATTTTTTATGTGTTCGATACATTGCCAATGCTAACTAGTTTTTTTAACATTGAATTGTGAAAGAATGTGGTCTGTTGGGAACCTCGTGGACTAAAAAAGTACTCTCAGAACGACTTTATTTGGATAAACATCGATACAAGTTTCATTTGGGAAGACAAAAATCTGACATACCTATGTACTATATGTGTATCTGATACTCTCTTAAAACAACACCACGTAGTTAACAATTAATATTAATGCTTTACTAATACATAAATATAGACTCTCTTATATTCGTATGGATTAAACATTATAATTGATGTAAGAAATTCTATGTATACACCTAATGTGTGTTTTATGACGATACTCACTGTGTTTTGAAAGTAAGCAAGTATTTAACTACATACTGAAGTTATACTTTTATTATTATCTCACTTTTACTTCTTAACGTAATAACAAGTAAAAGTCACGTAACCTTTGTATGTTTGTTTTGTACTACTTGTATTATAGCAATGTATACACGACTGAAAGTTTATTTCAAACGTAGGTACATAGTGAAAAGATTCCTACAATAAAAACTTTTGGAAACGAATGCTAGAGATTTTAATGATTTTTGTTGTGTCTTTTACACCTGTAATCGTCAGTGAAAAAACGAAATTTCTCATTAAATTCTTATTTGAATAAAAATGAATATGATAAAAATTGAATGTTAGTGTTTGTTTAAAAAAATAATAACATACACAATTCACTACCAATGTTTTGGAAATATTTAAAATGTAGAATCTAAACACTTTTTTTATAGTTATTTTTTCCATGATGTCCCATGAAAATAGTACAATTTTATAACAGGGACAAATACCTGAGGACGGAGGAGAGAGATCGACGAGACGCTGTAAACCCGGAAGAGCATTTTCATCTATAAATGAAGACCTCGAAAGCTTGCAACAACTAATACCTTCTAACTACTCTGGAAGACGATAGTAGGACAGCCTTTTGCAATGTATATTTTTTCACAACACACAATTACTCCTTATTATTATGGTGAAATTGAAAAGCCCATATATTCTACTAGGATCATTAGAGTTTTTAACCAGAGCGATCCTTGATTTATTTGGATGTATGATAAACAAGCCTCCAAATTAACTCCGGACAAATTCTTAAAAGGCAAATACCTAAAAGTCTAATAGGTCAGCAGTGCCAGCGGAAGGATTTGAATCCCGGATCTCTCGCCGATTGAATATTTGACAATCTTCCGTCAGTGTGCTGACTAACTATTAAATGATATAAGTTCATATTTTAATAAATTTGTGAATATACTGTTCTAAAAATTTACTAGGAATCTATAGTGAAACAAAATGCAATTAAATTGGTCGTGATTATTCAGTGGAACTGAAAATGATATACAAATCAAAATTATTCGATTGAAACAATAATTGTGCACAACTTTGTAATTTTAATTACGGACATACGAAGCATTGAAATAATTAAATTAAATTTTAATCTTTTGAACGCGCACTTATGTATATAATAATTAAATGATATTTACAATATCTATTGAAGTATTCTTGGTGGTCAGTCACAATATTATGCGAAATTTTGCAGTATAAAATATTTTTGACGCATCTAGTGTTACCTAGTTGTGTTAGCATGTATTTTTTTGTTGTTATTGTTGATTGATTTGTCGTTTGTAAGTGAAGACTGTATTATTTTTTGATCATGTTATTTGTAAAAAAGCGCAAGCCGTATATTTCATAAATAAATAAATAAATAAATCTCTATCCGTTAAGAAATTATTATTGTACAAACTTTATATTGAAAATATTTGTATGTTGTAATTTGATAAAAATAAAATAAAAAAAAAAACTGCATTTTTAATTGAAATATTTTGTGAACTAACTGCATGATGCAACACACAGTTCATTCTCTTGTGTCGAATAAAAATAATAATTTCAAACTATTTGTATAATTGTTTCAGATCGAGAATATTGGTACGCGGAAGCTCAAAAAGACTTAACGAAACGTCTTCAGGATTTCAGAGACCACAAACCTATAGCTCGGTAAGTTTCGCTTTAAATAATATAATCAAACAATTTAGGTACAATGGTATCGGTACATAGTGGATACAATCTCAACTGGATTATACCAGACTGTCCAATTGTCGCCATGATGAGAAATAACATAGGTACCTATTATTATTCTGAGATACCTAAGTACATACTGATGTACACTTAAGTGAATTCTGAAACTAATTTGCATGTGCATTGTAGTATAGGTATTTTCATTGTAATCTTGATTTGAAAAGGAGAAGTCAATGACTGGATAATTTATGCATATTTTGAGCGTTATGATAAGATAATGCAAAATAGCATAAAATTATGTAAACGTTAGTTATTGAATACATTATTGGATAAATTGAAGCAATCGTTTCATCCTACTTGCGCCCTTGAAGTGAATTTATTCCACAAAACGGCGCACTATAAATTGTCTAGTTATTATTATTATTACTATAGATTAAACAACACGAGAGATTTTTTTTGAGTTTACAGCCCATAATCAATCTTGGTTATGACCTAAGAAGTCCAAAAAAGTCTCTCTTGCGTTGTATAATAAACTTTAAGTGGACTAAAACGCTTGTTTCAGTTTATTTAATTATAAATTTCTACTGGCTGTGCACCAATGCTACAAATAAATTAGTTCTTCAGTTCAACTTATAATGTAAATTTAACACATAAAACAACCTAGTAGGCACTACCAAATAATGTAACGTTGTCTTTTCTAAGCCTTATATTTTTTCCTTCTTTGTCTTTGGTCGATTAAGGTAGGATTCCTTCCCTTTCCCCTTTCCCTCTCTTTTTGCACAGACATCGTAATTAATTTACTTAATTTACTATTTATTCTTATATCTTTTTATATTTTATATATGTATGTATTTTCTTGTATATATCTTTATTTTTAATTTGAATATTTATTCTTTTTTGTAGTTTTTTCTTCTTTCGAGTGGTTGACTGGAAGATGTTGCTCTGCAACAAGTCCGCCATTTGACAGAGCACTGTTTTCTATTTATTATGTGTTTCTTGTACAAACTTTGTATTATGTTCTGTCAATAAAGCTTTATTTTTTTTACGCGGCGGCAGAATTGCCATCCACACTTCTCAGCATTGTACAACCAGATAAGTCTCCATATGATCAGTCATGATCACACAAAAACTTAACAGTCTAATGCCGGGAAAAATTCACCTATCCAGATATACAGGATATCAAAGGATTAGGCTCAAAACGCGGGATCAAAATACCAGCATTGTGCCTGAAATATCTGTGTTCAAAAACTTTTTTACAATATTACAAGTGTTTATTATAATAGATTTTTGAATTTTAATGTACAAATTAACCGGTAAATCTAATTTTTGTAAATTATTTATTAAAGATTTCGGAGTTACCCCTGTAGCTGACATGACTAAAGGTATTATATAAACGGACCTAGAATGCCAAATATTTTTTATTTCTCCTGCTAGTTCTGTATATTTACGTATTTTTTCAGCGACGGTTGTTTGTATATTATGTGTATTTGGGACAGCGATGTCGATTAGGTACGTTATTTTATTACGTTTATCATGTAATACTAAATCGGGTCTATTATGATGTATTTGTCTATCTGTTATTATGGTTTTATCATAATAGAGCCTATAATTTTGATTTTCTAAAACCGGTTCCGGGTTGTATTTAAAATAAGGTATTACATTATTTGAGTTTAAAAGATTATGTTTAATAGCTAAATTTTGATGTATAATTTTTGCGACATGATTATGTCTATAAGTATACTCAGTTTGAGCGAGAGTGGAACAACCCGAAACTATGTGTTGAATTGTTTCCGGTTTGGCCAGACATTTTCTACACGAATCATCAATTATGTTTTGATTTTTTATAATATATTTTTGATAATTTTTTGTATTTATTACCTGATCTTGAATTGCTAGCATAAAACCCTCGGTTTCCCCATACAATTCCCCAATGGTCAACCACCTGTTTGACGCATATTTGTCAACATAAGATTGGTTGAGATCATTGAGGTGTCTAGCATGAAGTTCCTTCCTACCCCAAGATTCTAACAAAATATTTAAATAGTTTAATCGCGGACCTACTGTTTCGTCATTTAAATTTAAAGGTGTATGATTTTTATCGGCCTGTATTATAATTTTATGTAATATAGAATTATTTTGTTTGTTCTTAAAAAATGTTTTAAGGGATTCTATTTGATTATTATGTAAAGAGGAAATGTTAACAATTCCTCTTCCTCCTATACTCCTAGGCAGAACCAACCTTTCTTTCGCGGAATTTGGATGATGATACCTATTTTTTGTTAGTTGTGTTCTAATAAGTCTTTCTAATTTATCTAGATCCGTTTTAGACCATTTTATGATGCCAAATGAGTATGTTAATAATGGGATTGCCCACGTAGTATGTTAATAATTAATTATTATTATTATTATTATTATTATTATTTAATAATAATAATAATAATAATAATAATTAATTGCCCATTAATTATTATTTTATACGCGGCGGCAGAATTGCCATCCACACTTCTCAGCATTATACAACCAGATAAGTCTCCATATGATCAGTCATGATCACACAAAAACTTAACAGTCTAATGCCGGGAAAAATTCACCTATCCAGATATACAGGATATCAAAGGATTAGGCTCAAAACGCGGGATCAAAATACCAGCATTGTGCCTGAAATATCTGTGTTCAGAAACCTTTTTACAATATTACAAGTGTTTATTATAATAGATTTTTGAATTTTAATGTACAAATTAACCGGTAAATCTAATTTTTGTAAATTATTTATTAAAGATTTCGGAGTTACCCCTGTAGCTGACATGACTAAAGGTATTATATAAACGGACCTAGAATGCCAAATATTTTTTATTTCTCCTGCTAGTTCTGTATATTTACGTATTTTTTCTGCGACGGTTGTTTGTATATTATGTGTATTTGGGACAGCGATGTCGATTAGGTACGTTATTTTATTACGTTTATCATGTAATACTAAATCGGGTCTATTATGATGTATTTGTCTATCTGTTATTATGGTTTTATCATAATAGAGCCTATAATTTTGATTTTCTAATACCTGTTCCGGGTTGTATTTATAATAAGGTATTACATTATTTGAGTTTAAAAGATTATGTTTAATAGCTAAATTTTGATGTATAATTTTTGCTACATGATTATGTCTATAAGTATACTCAGTTTGAGCGAGAGTGGAACAACCCGAAACTATGTGTTGAATTGTTTCCGGTTTGGCCAGACATTTCCTACACGAATCATCAATTATATTTTGATTTTTTATAATATATTTTTGATAATTTTTTGTATTTATTACCTGATCTTGAATTGCTAGCATAAAACCCTCGGTTTCCCCATACAATTCCCCAATGGTCAACCACCTGTTTGACGCATATTTGTCAACATAAGATTGGTTGAGATCATTGAGGTGTCTAGCATGAAGTTCCTTCCTACCCCAAGATTCTAACAAAATATTTAAATAGTTTAATCGCGGACCTACTGTTTTGTCATTTAAATTTAAAGGTGTATGATTTTTATCGGCCTGTATTATAATTTTATGTAGTATAGAATTATTTTGTTTGTTTTTAAAAAATGTTTTAAGGGATTCTATTTGATTATTATGTAAAGAGGAAATGTTAACAATTCCTCTTCCTCCTATACTCCTAGGCAGAACCAACCTTTCTTTCGCGGAATTTGGATGGTGATATCTATTTTTTGTTAATTGTGTTCTAATAAGTCTTTCTAGTTTATCTAGATCCGTTTTAGACCATTTTATGATGCCAAATGAGTATGTTTATAATGGGATTGCCCACGCGTTTATTGCTTTTACTATGTTTTTGGCCGATAGATCACATTTAAATATTTTATTAAGTCTATCTTTAAAATCATTTGTTAATTGAGTTTTGATTAAAGAGTGATTTAAATTTTTAGATTGCGGAAAACCTAAATATTTGTATATTTCGTTATTATTCATGTTATTAATTTGATAACTAGCAACTATGTCCTGACATTCTTTAATTTTTCCTTTTTCAATGTGTAAAGTTTTACATTTATCTAGCCCAAAAGACATTCTTATGTCGTCTGAGAATTTTTTTGTTATACTTATTAGTTTTTCTAATCCGGTATCCGATTTAGCGTATATTTTTATATCGTCCATATACATTAAATGCGATATTTTTGTTGACAAACGAGTATTTCCGTTAATTTTGATTCCATATTTGGATTCATTTAATAAATTGGATAGAGGATTTATTGCCAAACAAAACCAAAGTGGACTTAAGGAATCTCCTTGATAGATACCTCTTTTAATAGGAATATCTTTTAGAGTTATAGATTTATTATTAAGATTTAAATTTAAATCGATATTCCACGAACCCATTACTGTTTTTAAGAAATTTATGATTGTTGGATTAATTTTATAAATTTTGAAAATTTCTATTAGCCACGAGTGAGGTACGCTATCAAATGCTTTTTGATAATCGATATAACAAATATTTAAATTCCGATTACGCGTTTGTATTTGTTTAAGTATTACGGAATCTATTATTAGTTGTTCCTTACATCCCATATGATTTTTACGACACCCTTTTTTGTTCTTCAGCCAAAATTTTATTTTGCGTCACGTGATTATATATTTTATTAGTTAAGCACGATGTTAATATTTTATAAATAGTCGGTAAACACGTTATAGGTCTGTATTGAGATGGATTTGTTGTATTTTGACTTTTAGGTTGCATATATGTCAGACCTTTTGTTAAAAATTTAGGAACGTTTTGCGGGTGTTGTATGAGATTTGTTAAAGAATTAGCAATATAAGGTTGTAGGGATGTGAAACGTTTATACCAGAAATTATGTATTCCGTCGCAACCCGGCGATTTCCAGTTATGTGTATTTTTAATAACATTTTTAATTAAGTCAACGGAAATATTGGAGAATTCCATTTCGTCCACATCTGAATATCGATCAGTTTCCTCATTAATCCAATTTCCATTTTTATGCTCAATATTTTTACTCCATATGTTAGACCAAAATTGTTTTAATTCCGGTTCCGATGGTAAGCCATTATTATTTTTATTAAAATCGATATTACTATTTAATTTTTTATAGAATTGTTTTTCATTTTTTACAAAAGAAGCGTTATCTTTTTTACGTTTAAGTTCTTTATTATACCGGCGTAATCGGCTAGATTTCGCGGCAAGTTTTTGTTTGAATATATCTAGTATTTCGTTAATTTGATTGTTTTGTATACCAGATATATTGAATCCATTATTTCGTGCTATTTTTTCAAAATATTTTATTATATTCCTACCCCGATTCCCGTTTCTAAATTCTGTGACTCTAGCAATATCTGTACGAATATTTTTTATGTTATTTTCCAAACGAATTTGCCAGTGGGGTTTTGATTTAGCTGTATTATTTTGATTATTATTTATTATTATAAGCTTAGAGCCAATTTTTTTATGAATGGTAACCACACTAGCATATATAAGTAAATGTAAATTCAAAAATGATATATCATCGTACAGAAATTTGTTAAATATTTTATTATTAAACTCGTAAATTAAAGACGAAAGTTTTTTAGACGAATTTAATTTTCTAAATTTGGGCCTACACATCGGATCTGTATTAGCATAAAGATTGATGTTTTCGCGTACAGAATTGATCAATTCTGTAATATTATTATCATTCGCGACGTTATCATCTACATTATGGATAACGTTATTTATTATTATATTATTATCATTTATTAAAGTAATTGATTCTACATTTATGTCGTCTTCTAGGCTAGTATTTAATTGTATTGTATTATTATTGTCATCATCATTATTATTTAATGGAATGTCAGGGTTGTTACCGCGGTGTATGCTATCGGCCACATTTTTTTTTATTTGATCGATTATTGTTTTAGGTAGTAAATTATTACGTATTATTGATCGTCTTTGATCGGAAAGCCTTTGTTCGCTTACGTCAACTGCCGGAAAATTTTGCCTAAATACCGTATGTAAGCGTTGCCTATACCCTAATAAATTTGTTTCCAAATCCGTTACGATAAAATATTGTTGAATTATGAATTTATAAACTTCGGTTGTCCATTTTAATCTCTGCCTAGAAGTTCCTGCTTTTGTTTTTTCTGGTCTTAAGTTTGTGTTTAAATTTCTATAATTTAGACCAGTTTCTATTTCTAATTGTTTTTTTATATATCATTAATTTCATCAAACGTTAATATATTATTATTTTTAATATTATTTATCTGATTAGTTATTATATTTCCATTTAATGAAAAATTTGGATAGGCCGATTTCATATAATTTACAATATATTCCAGGCACAATACCAAACTAGTAGACTCAAATTTTGAAAAACGATAGTATTCACGATACAAATCCCTGTTCATCTCGAAAGTAAATGACTGGGGTGAATACAAATTTTTGTCTCAATGGTTGCAGACCCTAACAACATAGAGTCGTCATTGATCTGCAAAACATTTTGACTATGTTGTTGTCTACTAGTGGTAATCGCGATAGAATCTTGTCTTTCTCGGGAAACACTTGATTCTATATTGACGGTCGCGCATGAATCTCGGGATTCCAAAAGGCGAGTATCTTGATATCTTGAGTTTGACTCCATATTATAAATTTAATTATTATTATATTATATAATAATATTTGAGTTATATTTTCTTCAGGTACTGAAGTGTGGTAAAGTGCTTTCTTGGTGGTTGAAATGATATTATTTAAAATTTTCATCAAAACTTTTATATGTCAATGAAGTAAACTTGTTAATGTGTCAATATTGTTTGAATTTGTAGCTTGGAACAATTTTGATGATTAAATTATTTAAGTACTTGTGGTGTAGATTTTATTTAAGTACTTATGAACTTGATATCATTATTTTTATATATATTTTAAAATTTAATCTTCAATCTTGTCTTGGTTCTTGATTATAAGGATAATTAAAATTTAAATTTATTATTATTATTATTATTATTATTATATGGAAGTTTCATGTGTTAAGTTTACATATACGACCTCATACAATGGTTAATTTTATTGTAAAAATAACATCGATTGACTTATGATGTTATCAGATCATCTAGACTTCAAATTCATTATAATTATATTGAAATGATCTCATACTCTCATGACGTTTTCTAAAAATGCCACTGACTCAGCTAGTCAATTGACATTTTGTACTATAGCTATACTTGCTCTTGAAACATAATCTTATGAATTTTCTTTGATGTTTAACTGAATAAAACATGCAATGTTTGTAAAAGCGGCGCATAAAAATAATCCGCGATACAGGCGAGACTAAAATCTTGGCATGGTCGACTTTTGAGAATGCCAAAAGCAGTTCAGAAAGAGCACTTTTTGCCCGTTCACATGACATTTTTTGACAAGTGCAAATTTTTGATAGACAATACGAGCCATTTTTACTTTGCTCTTCTATTAAGACAGAAAGGGTGTTAATAATTATTTTACTCAATTGATGTGAAATTATTTTGATTTGAGAATGCTTTTTTACTCTTTATTGTGAAAAGTTAAAGGAATATGAGAGAAATAAAGACAAAATCATTAAAATCGTTAATTTAATCTGCATTTTTAGTATTTCAATATACGGATAATAATAATAAATATTTATTATTAGTCCTTTGACTGCTTTTACTCCACATTTGAATGTAAATAAACAATTAAAACATCAAATGTTTTTGTGTTAACACTTTGGAAATTCATTATAATTAAAATGAATTAAAAAACACTGTATAATTTCCAAATTAAATTTATTCACCTCAAACGTTTTCGCCAAGGCTTCTACTTGGCATCATCAGGAGGACTAATTAGTTTAAGTTCATATGTAGTGAGTCTGTTTTCTATTACTAACTTATACTAGTGGTGGGGGGGGGGAGTTTGAAGGTGGGGGAGAAAGGGCGGAGTTGAGGGTGTTTGATAAGAATTTGAGGGTGTTTGATATGAGGAACATAACAGGGCATTCAGGGGGTTATCCGGATACTCGGAGATTGCAGACCATTGTATACAACATGATCATTCTATTGACATGCAAGGTACTAAGGTCTTGCACTCCGAGTCTAAGATTAGCAAATTAAATGCCTTGGAGATTCTTGAAATCCATAAAAACAAGAACAATTTGGTGAATATCCAAATACCATATGCATCTCCTTTGTTGATATACCCATCTCCTTCCCTCTTATCAAACACCCTCAACTCCGCCCTTTCTCCCCCACCTTCAAACTCCCCCCCCCCACCACTAGTATAAGTTAGTAATAGAAAACAGACTCACTACATATGAACTTAAACTAATTAGTCCTCCTGATGATGCCAAGTAGAAGCCTTGGCGAAAACGTTTGAGGTGAATAAATTTAATTTTGAAATTATACAGTGTTTTTAAATTCATTTTAATCAATTAAAACATTCTTCTGGGCGTACTGTCTTATGTTTCCATAAGGTCAGCGTATGACACTGCAAACAATTCAGAGAATTCGAGTTGTATCGTAAGCCATACTATAGCTGCTCCAACATAATGGAAAATGGAAATGTATCACGTTTCTGCTCGCCTGAGCAACATTTATATTAAGTGACATCTGGTTGCTCGCTTTCTTACTTACAATATTCTCATTCCGACGACTTGCTCTGGTTACACAAGTCAAAATCTATAGAAAATCAAAATGGTAAATAGAATGTGAAGTAATATATTCGTATTCGTTGTTTTCAGTGATTTGTTTCCGTTGAAAAATTGAGAATAAATCGGAATAACATTTGTTGTTTTTCAGGAAATTTAGAAATAAATTGTTTAATGGGAAAATGAATATTGTATGTCTATGCACAGAATTAGCTTTCCAATAACTAGGTCTTTGCGTGAATTTCTATATAATAATAATCCAGCCATCTTTTAACCCTTCATATAGAAAACCAAATATATCAATAATAAAGCAATAAAACAAAACGACATAATTTATGTTATATATGCATTTATAAAGATATTAAAAAACATACACAAGCAATAAGCTACCTAAATATTATACAAATGATAAGGAGAAAATTAGATACACGGCACGGCACAGATGTTGAATGGGAGGGACAGGATAGAAAGAAAGGGGAGGGGCAGAACTGTTCATCGTGTTAAGATACTTGAAAAACACTTTTATTAAAAACCATGGGAACTTCTTAACATGTAGATACAAAAGAAGATCAGCGACGATCAACCTCCTTATTGAAGGTATAAAAAGAAGGAGATGTGCAGATTTTTGACGAATGCTAGTTATACAACCTAGCACCCTGGACTGAGAAAGAATCGGTTATACATCTCAAATGATGAGACAAGGTTACAAGAAGATTATTGGAGGCTGATCAACACTTAAACCTCTCCTGCAGAAACATTGAAATTAATTTTTATTTGAAAAAAATAAGTTGTGTAAGCGTCACTTAACTGACGAATGAAAATGAAACGTTATATGAAAACTTACTTTCTAAGATACTCATAATCCTATAGAGGAAGTAGAGGACTTAATCATAAAAATTTGCTTCAAAAAAAAATTACTTCCATAATAAATAAAACAATTAATACAAATCCTCAGAAAGACCATTGTATTGTTAAAATTATACTATACCCTCACGCCATGTCCCAGGAGGGGTAGGCAGAGAGAACGGAACGCCATATAGATCTATACTTACATACTTCTTTCGCTTCCTCTACATTCATCCAGTTTCTCATACATGCACGCCGATTTCTCTTACTCAGTACGCGTCCGACCTTAAGAATTTGGTCCACGTGATCAAGCCACGTGGTTCTTGGACGTCCGCGCTTCTTCACACCCCTTCTTTCAGATAAATACATCCTCTTCGTCATCCTTTCATCTTGCATTCGCTCAACATGTCCAAACCATCTCAACTTGTTTACACGCATTCTGTCCACAACACTCCTCTCACATCCGCTCATTCTCCTGATATCCTCATTCTTCACTCTATCTCGCAACGTTTTACCAACCATTCTTCTCAGTGAACGCATCTCCACAGCATTTATTCCACTCTCATCCTTTTTCAACCATGTCCAAGTTTCGCTTGCATACATAAGTGTCGGTACCAGAATGGTATTCCCTCAAATACAAAATTAAGAAACCAACGAAACATCAATAATAATATTAAGATACTTATGTTTTAACGAAATTTACATAATATTATTTAAGATTGATTTTATGTTTTCATTTTTCAGGAATATTGTGATGTTTATTGGAGATGGCATGAGTATAGCCACAGTAACAGCAGCAAGAGAGCTGAAGAAACAGAGAAGAGGAGGAGGGAAACCTCCTGATGGAAGAAATGATGATGATACCTTACAAGGGTTGATATGGGACCACTTTCCGGCAGCCGCGTTAGCTCAGGTAAGCCACATTACATTTTTCATCATACAATCCATATTTACGCACTACTCACTTAGTTAACCCCTCAAAGCTTAGAGAATAGAGTAAAACCAACTTTTTCCATTCAAAGCGTCTCTGTGTCGATTGAATATTCTCTTCCTAGAGATTCCCAATTCTTTAACGCCGTTGTCACAGGAACAGCGTACTGAAAAAGAAAGACCTTATCAAGTTCTGAGAACGTGTGTTTTTAGAATTAAAGAAACTGTAGATCTGCGTTGGGGTAAAGCATCATTTATGACACAATTCATACCAACTAAAATCCAAAACCCTCACAAATACTGATTTTTATACCAGCTATACCTCTTCAAGCTAGTTTCCAATCTACAACTCCTTACCAGTAGCTTTATCAAAATCTGACAATGGTTTTTCAATCTCAAGCGACATGAATACACTATCATCAATCCATCTTTTCATAGGTATTGTAAAACAAAGATTTTGGATTCGATTAACTCTATATTCACGACATAAGTCTTTGTATAATGTGAATGTATTCATGATGATGGTTGTCAAACCATGCCATATTTGGTGATCCACTACTGAGGTGCGCTTGTACTTATCTATAGATACATAGTTGTATTGCTGGGTATTGCGTACTTACACTGCTTATGCTGAAAATTATAATTGTTACATTAATTTCAGTGTACGAGGCCTGAACAGGGTCATCTATCTACAGCTATATATATGCATTACTGAGTACCTAACTACTGTACTTGTCTATTTAATTATTGTACCTTCTTTTATCAACTACTTTTATATACTTTTTCTAAAAAATATTTTTGCACCTGCTGTTTACTGCTACTAAATAATATATATACCTTTCCATTTTATGAATATATGTATATATATTTTTTCTGTCTTTTAAACTTGTTTATATTCTTTTTATCTGATTGTTTATACCAGTACTTACCTATTAGAAATTGATTGGTAGTACATAATTATGTTATTTCTTTTTCTTTTTGTATACCTATTGTTTTTTCTCTTTATGCATTATTTCTCTTGACTGTTCCTTTTTATTTGTATTATTTGTAAAGGCTGATACAGCCGTTTATTATGTAAATAAATAAATAAATAAATAAATAAATAAATAAATAAATAAATAAATAAATAAATAAATGTATTTAGACTTATCAAAAAACCCATATCCATCTAAAAAAAACTGAATATAATATTTTCTACGAAACCTCTTATTTTGTCACGTTAATCTACCCATTATCATTTCAGCTTAAAGATTTTATCGATAATGGTTTTGTAACTTTTTTGTCTTCCGAGTCAAGAGTTATTGAAAACAATCTATCTAAAATCGATTGATATTGATACCAAATTAAAAAAAATACCTAAAATATCTCTAAAATATGGATAAAACTCAATGAGTTCCCTGAAATGTAGGTTAAAACATGGAGAGAATTTCACCCACGTTTTAAGTGCCAATAAACTATGTTAAATGGATTGAAGTCAATCAATAAAAGATAATTTACCATCATTATTCATATTTTTATTTACACTTAAAATAAATTGAAATTGAATATTCTTAACCAAGCCTGAAATAGATACAGTGGACTGTAGAGGATACGTTAACCTTTCAGTTCTAATATATTTTATTAATTGATAACCTTCATAAAATAATAAAGAACGATAAAACTAGGAAACATTAAGTGACCCATTCAGAGACCTAATCCAAGTTAAGGTTCTTAATGATTTCATTTTATATCCTACCCGATTGGATGTTTAGCCTATAACAATAATAATATTATAATGTCGGTTACACATACCATTTTATTTCAAAATACTTGTTATATAGTCCAACATCTTTCTACATAAACGATTCAGAGGTCCTAAACGTTTAAAGTAGTTTATATGGTAAATAATATTTGTGATTCTCAATATTGTAGATATGTTTTTTCAGCTTTTTAAGGATCCTCTTATAAATATTGAACCGAAAAAGCACCTTCAGTTCAGACAAATCTTAGCCATTTAAATACTCAGTTTCCACAAAATAAAATTGTTAACACTCCTTGAGAATGTTTTGAATATTTTATTAATCTTTTAACCGAATTCGGGTGCATATGAAATAAGCAATTAGACATTCCTTGAGAATTTTATCTATACTGTGGGTTTCGGATGTCTTTACTTTTTCATGCTCCATTTTTCAAATAAATAGAGTTTTTTTTCCTCTAATCATCATCCATTCACTCCACTTGTTCTAACCATCGCAACTTGTTTACGAGAATTATCTCTATATCTACAGCATTTATTCCGCGTTACTTCTTTTCAACGTAACAAAATCTCATGACATGGATACTTATAGAAGGTTTTATGGTCATTTAACACATTTGTAATAAAATAAACAAGTTATTTATTTATTTATTTATTTATAGAAATATATACGGCAAGAAGCCTTTTACATGTTTACACAAATTTTTAAAAAAATACAAAGACAACAATGACATAACAATGGATATAAAAATACTAGTGTCGAAAAATCAAACAGTAACCAGAGAAACGTATTAAGAATAAATAACAAGTACAATACACACATAAATCGATAATATCTACACGATCACACTAACAATATCAAATAATAGGTAATACAATAAATAGAATTAATTGTAATAATTATTAGACCAGAATGACGTTATATGTCAGTAATTTAGAGATATTTTGCATTAAAAAAATCTGGAAAACCTAATACAAGCATTGTTATCAGAAGTGTAAAAAAAGTTGGTATTATTTTCATAACGAATCGCCAAGAATGTGAAACATCTTTTTATCTAACATAATATTATGATAATATAAAATACTTTTGTTTTTCGTTTAGTTTCATGTCTAAAATCGGTTAAGGTAAAGTTCAAAACGAAATATCCAACGCTTCAATGAGCTCTGAATACAAATTACTTGTTTCTGACAAGCAACAGTACAAAAGTACAGTACGTACAAAACTGCCTAAGAAAAATTGAAAATCTATACTTTGAAATTGAAATTGCTCCTCCACACCCAAATCTCCGTTTACCTTGAAGCCTAGGATAGTGAAATATATTTTTTCACATCGGTTTTTTGTGTGTGTGTGAATTTTGGAATATCATGAAAGTGTGTGAATAGAAAAAGTAAAAATATCAATCCTTTTTTGTGCAGATTTATCGAGGTTTGTAGCCCACCCAAATATATCCTAAAATATACCTCAATGTTACATACATATTTCCATTATCCAAGTTTGGTACCACATAATATTATCACAATATTTCTCGTGAAGCTTTTTTTTATGTTCTTGAAAAGTTTTCTTGGAAACACAAGATAGAAGCGAGTCATTTGAATGTTGTGCTTTTTCATTTAACTTGAGGGATCTCTTTCCAATACATTTTTACGATACATTTCTAGTGAAATAAGCCGGGAGAATGAAAGACCAGTTAACGGTGTAATTTTTCATTTGATGATTCGTTTAACGAGGACCTAAATTGTAGCTTTTCTTTAGGATGAGTCTTAGTTATCTAGAAAAGTCTCCTATTTCTTAATAATAATTATAAATTAGCTACGAGTTTTGCACTTTGAACTACGTAATAACTACATGACTTTGTTATTTGGTCATCAATTTTGTTTTTTACAAATTATTATTATTGAAAACACTTATGATTTTAATTTTTGTATTAAAAATATAAATAGTTCACAGAGATGTTCCTCACTGTGAATTTGGTCTCTGATTTGCCAATTACTTTGATTAAAAAAACAAATATTTTTCTACAATATTGATGTTTATTGACAGGAACGTCTTTTACCTTTAATGAACATTTTCAATCTAGTAAAAAAGAGATTTGAAATGTCAGGAAGACGTCTCGAAATAAATAAAGTAGAAAAAAATTGGTTCTTCTTTTCATGACGGAATTCTACTAACTAAATACTATCAGAGTAAATATATTAAAATAGATATAAAAGTATTATTTTTTTGTCTTAATTTTTTGTTGGCACAGAAGAGACGGTCTGCATGTTTATTAGATGCAGCTGCTCTGCTGGCTACCCTTCTTGTGGGATATGCCGTGATGGTGCTGTAGTAGTATTAGTGGTAACTTTTTATTTTCAATATAATTTGTCATGAGATTATGATTATCTTTATTGTGTTTCACAATTATCTCATAACATATAGTTATATAATATGTCATGAGATTATGATTATCTTTATTGTGTTTCACAATTATCTCATAACATATAGTTATATAATATGTCATGAGATTATGATTATCTTTATTGTGTTTCACAATTATCTCATAACATATAGTTATATAATATGTCATGAGATTATGATTATCTTTATTGTGTTTCACAATTATCTCATAACATATAGTTATATAATATGTCATGAGATTATGATTATCTTTATTGTGTTTCACAATAATCTCATAACATATAGTTATATAATATGTTATGAGATTATTATTATCTTTAATTATATTTGTAGTTTACTGAGAATAAAACAGAGATACTTCACTATTCAAAATATCTCAAGAGTTCTGTAAAATAGATATCCAGGGGAGTTTCATGGTAAAATAATATAAATAATAAAACCGCTTGCAGGTAGAAAAACAATAACATAAAATTTAATTAAATATTTAATCATAAAGCGTCCAAATACTTTTAAAAATGTCTTACAAATATAGCCTTTAAGATTTTTAGTGTAAGGGTTATAAATTTCTGGTTTCAGGCTGGTTATTGCAGAATCATGCTCAATGATTATTATAAAACAGGAACTCGCGGTAAAGTTCATTCATTCAGGAAATTGTTTTAGACGTTTACGTACCCCTTTTTCACCTACCAATTCGGTACTTGCAACCTTCTCGGTTAAATTTCGAAATTCCCGTCAAGATAAAAAGTTTTCCGTGTACCATTACAAGGTAAGACGAAGTTTTTATCCCTGAAAGTTGAGAGATGATCAAATTTATAGAGGAATTTATTTTAAAAATATTCAATAGATATACAAATTCCAACTCGTTGAGCGTATTGGATTGGAAAATATTTGTATTAGAAACTATTTGGATGTTTAGAAAGCGAAAGCTTATAAATGTACCGTCACAGCTTCTTCCATAGATGGCATAATTATTCAATAGAGTGTTTGTGATGTAGGAGGTACATTCTGTACACCTTGAACGGCACAGCACCTCTATGCCTCGCTGAGCTCTGTCCCCTCGACGAAACTCTGAGGCGACCACTGCGATCAGCTTCCACCGCTGTAAACAAGCTTGTGGAGCCCAACAGGGCAAACACTTCCAAATTCGCAGAGAGGAGCTTTAGCGTTGCGGGGCCAACTGCCTGGAATCGATTACCAGCGGATTTAAGAAAGAACCAACCCACTGCAACGTTCAGGAATAAGCTGAAAATACTGCTTTTCAAGAAAAGTCATCGCGCCCTTGAGATGGTCACGGATCATTAAACGGCGCCAAATATAAATTGTCTTTATTTTTTAATTAACTTTTACAATATGAATTATATATTTGGCAGAGGTCTTTCAGAACTAGTCCATTGTCAGTGCCGTAAACATAAGAGGGCTCTACACCCCTTCTTTGTGATTTCATGCAAACGAATTAGCAAAATTACAACCATTTTATTTTTAAAATATTTTGAATTCTGGATCACATGTATGTTATTTTATATTACTATAATATTTTGAACATTTATAAATGCGATTTTATCATTTTAGTTTTATTTTGCTGCGAGGAACATAGTGAAAATAATTTTTGAAGATTACCGTCACAATGATGATAGGTTGAGTGGTGCTATTTTAAATAAATTATCCTTAATAATACAAGAGTCTTAATAAATTTTGAAACTTAGATTTTCTTTAAATATCATGAATTTTATAATACACCTTGAGTTATTGATTTACAACCCTTGGATTTTCTTAATTATTATGACAAACTGCATACACATCAAAAATAAATTTCATTATCAAAAAAATTATAGAAAATGTTTATAATTCAACCATTTGTTTTATTTATATAATAATATGGTATGTTGTTTACCGTGTATACTACAGAATATAACGTTATTATGTGCAATAATCAAGAATATAGCGAGTTTCACAAATTTTAAGATTCAGAAGGCCCACGGCGTGCCTAGTAGCCGGATGTGAGACCGTACTTGCTCTGTTTTTGAATTAGGAAATAAATAAATTCAATTTATAGAATAAATACAAATTAAATTTTATTTATATGTGATAACATACCTACTATTTTTTTATACCTATGAATATTTTTGCATATAAAGTTTTGGCTTATATTTATTAATAAAGCTATTTCATTAATTATTTGAATAATTTTCTCTGCGCCTATTAAAAATTGTTGCCTGAAACCACTAGAGCTAAATCTAATTTGTACCTTAGGTTAAAAAAGACTATTCAGAGACTAAAACAAAAAAAAAATGACTACTTCTAGCTACTTAGTAAGAGAGGGAGGACATTGGGAATTATTTAATTTATCTGTTTTTTCTGTGACAAATTTGTATCTCATTAATTCCTGTTCACGTTTGAATATACTTACATAATCCACAAGCTTTTGATTGGCGATTAAGATTTTTTGAAATTATCTTTTCAATCCCGTTATCAGGTCCCCCTTCCTGGCGAGGTTATATTAAATAATATTAAATTTTGTAAGTAGGTATATTATTAACCTGTTTTCCTTTATTATCAAAATCAAATAGAAAATCTTTCAAAAGTGTTTATGGAATAAATTCATAATCTGTTTTTTATTCATGAAGTTTCAAGTATTGACAAATAAAATGTAATTTTTCCCTGGGATGTTATTTTTCTTTTTTATTTTATTAAAAACGTTGACATTTTTTCCAATACATTTTTAATTTTATTTTATTAATAAATGTTTTATGTTATTATTTTGGACATCTAGTGCATTTCTGAAATTGTGGAGTGAGATAATATACATTTTACACCATTCAGCGATGTGGCTTGCTTTTCATCCTGAATATCTCATTCTTTGTGGCCTTGAGAGAATATCTGTGCCCCTAGAATGATTTTTTAAACTCACCAACTTTGTATCCATCTAAATATGACAGTTGGGTATTAATCATTAGGTTTATCAATTATCGAAAGTTGAAATTCAATTGGAAATTATTAAAATATATTTCTACATGGTCAATGGTGTCCACCTACGAAATTCGGTGGAATTTTATGTTAAATTATTTGAAATATTTTTGACTTTATTGGTGGCAAGTTTGACATTTATAATATATGTATTTCTATGGTAGATAAAAAAACGATTGTCATGAAAGTTAAAGTTATAAAAATTGTCTGCAGTGGTATTTTGAAGACTGATATAAGCACAATATGAATCTTTTAAGATATGAGTATTGATTTTAGAAGCTTGTGTGGTGCATTGTGTCAATCTATGAATATTTGATAACAGTGGGTACTGCAGTCTTTTGTGTAGACTTTTGGTCAGTCGAGAGATTTAAACAATATTGTATGTTTAAACGTGTTCATCATAACATTTTCACATACATATAAGGCAGCCTATTTATATTATACTATACCATACAACTACACTATACTATACCCTCACGCCATGTCCCAGGAGGGGTAGGCAGAGAGAACGGAACGCCATATAGATCTATCCTTACATACTTCTTTCGCTTCCTCTACATTCATCCAGTTTCTCATACATGCACGCCGATTTCTCTTACTCAGCACGCGTCCGTCCTTAAGAATTTGTTCCACGTGATCAAGTCACGTGGTTCTTGGACGTCCGCGCTTCCTCACACCCCTTCTTTCAGATAAATACATCCTCTTCGTCATTCTTTCATCTTGCATTCGCTCAACATGTTCAAACCATTGTAACTTATTTGCACGCATGCTATCCACAACACGCAGTGTAAATATACTTTAAATAATAATATACTTTATTCGATATATATATTTACACACAAAATCAAAGACAATACATCACTAATATGGATACAATACTATCACCTATTCTCTCATAAATAAGACAGTCAGTAAACTGACTCCACGTAAACGTAAATATAATGGAAGTTACAGAAAAGTTAAGAATTTCACGAAAGGTGAAATTTTACCTCATTCAAATAAAGATGCTTAATTTCTAATTTGTGACATTATGCACTTCGTTTATTACACGAAAAAAGGCAGGTGTTTGTGAAAACAAATAAACTATACATCTTAAATTCAGCTATTAGAGTTTTCCCCCATCCTCAACTTCTTAATTTCTTGTTGGCATGGATAAGACAGCTTGCATGTTGATGAGATGCAGGTTGTATGCTGGACATCCCACTTGTGGGATATGCTGTGATGATAGAGAAGAAAAAACTACTACTAGGTACTTCTATTACACCATCACGGCATTCAGAATGGGTGCCAAATATTTTTGTAAAAGTTTTTAGTATTTCGAACACTTTCTTCTTAAAATTATTGAAAAAGATGAAAATATTCTATCCTTGTATTTAAATTAATGGGGAACATGCACGTGTGAGGAATATGAATAAATAATATCAATTTAAATTTAATAAATATACGCTGATTACGAATATCCTCATCAGAAAAGATAATAAAAGAATTTCCATTTATTATTTTCATTTTAAAAATCTATATTTATGTTATTGAATTAGTCCGGTGTGACGTTGTATTGGCAAAAATTTACTTACTGTTTGTAGCGGCTGATAACGTCAAACACTGATCCACTACGAGTGGACCTTTTTGCGTCAAAGTGCGAAAACTGCTATAGCAAAAATGGTGATAAAAACCTTAAAAATGCACATTTAAAAATATAAAAAGCAGCATAACTTTTCTAACTTTCTGTACTATTTTTTGGGCGGATTTTTTTTTGTGAAAGTTCCCCATTTGTCAAGATTCAAAACAAATTCTTTCAACTTGAATCTTAGAAATATTGATGAATACTTTGATTCTCAAATGTATAAAGAAATCTTACTGACACGTGTAGATATCTTTCTAAGTGTGAACAAAGAAAAAAGATCAAAAGTCTTTTTTTTCTATTTTGAGATCTCAGAAATAAAAGAAAAGTAAGTTATCAACTAAAACTTTGTCAGTTTGTTTCAGCACACAGAATACGATATTTTTAGAAATATAACTAATATACTTTCTGAAAAAATCATTCCAAGCATTGTTTTCTTAAAAAAAAAGTTTTGTGTAAAAAATAATTATTTCTTAACAAACTGGATAAAATATACTTTCATATTGATTTTTTACTGGTAAATTGGTGACAATAATTTAAAAATACAAAAAAAATATACCTATTTACTAAAACAAAATCGATAAACAGAAAGCGAGTTAGTAGGTATAGTTTTTTTACCGCAAGATAGAGCTCAATACTAACCTACAATTTATACTGAAAAACTCATATATTATTGTGTAACACTTCTTCTTCCTCTTTTTCACATGTCCTTCCGGGTCCCCCCGACGTTGACAACCATTTGGGAAAAAGTTTCCCTGTCCTGGGTGGCGCGAAACAGCTTCTCCAAACGGTTCTGATACCATTCTCGAATGTTTTGAAGCCAGGAGTGTCATCTTCTGCCGTTCCCTCTGAGGCCTAAGATCTTCCCGTAAATAATAATAATAATAAAAAAAATGCATTTTTACTGTTCATTGATTACGAAGAATTTTAAAATGACTTATATTAAAATAAAACACAATCTAAAAGAGAAGGCGATTTTATCGCAAAAGCGCGATCTTCTCCAACTAAACTAAACAGTAGATGTCTAGCGAGAAAGTTTAACAATAGAAAAAAAAGAAAGAAATAAGAGTCTTTATTGTTGGAGAGAGTTTTACACAAAAGAGTGGAAGAAAATAAGTAAGTAATTCTAGAGTGTTGATACTTTTAAAAGGTAAGATACAGAGAAACTTAAACTGGTCACTCTAGTAAGAAAGCAAATAAATCAAAAAATCTATATTTGAAATATATTTACACACGACCTAGATTCTCTCAGAGTAAGCCATATTCATGTGTCATCAAGGTGGAGTTGGCCGGCAGTGGTTGCAATCGATCCTGGGTCATTTGATTAAAAATCCCAAGACTCTACTCTACCATCAGGCTTTGGATCAATTTCAAAGTAACTATAAATTTAAAAGAATTGTTGCACAGAAAAAAATGGAAATACTTGCAGATTAAACTCTTCCATTTGTAAAAATATAAATGAATAACATAACATACATACATAGACAATTCACACAGATTGAGCTAGTCCCAAACTCAGATGAATCTTGTATTATGGGTACTATTTATTTACACATATACAATGCACTACACACGTATATATATATGTAACACCCAGACCCAGGACAATTTGAAAAAGGTCATTCTTCACTTTGCCCTGGCCGGGAATCGAACCCGGGACCTCGTGACTCAAAGGCAAGAGCATTACCTCCGCGCCACACCGGCCGATTGCCATGAGAATACGACGCAGCCCACAAGGGTTAAGATTTATCAACACCGGGCCATACAAAAAGTAAAGTTACTGCCATATATCATCGCTGAAATAAAGATGTTGGTTGTTTTACATATATGGGATGCTTTAAGGATATCTTCTTTTAACAGGAAACTCCTCGAAAACAACATACACAAGAGTAGGAGACTTAATCTTAACCAGGGGCTCCATGGGATAAAATTAGTTTCAGATTGATCGTATTTTAGCTTCAGTGTCTTTATACCTTAATGTTCACCTTATTAACTGAAGGTTATTAGTGTAGGTTTCTGAAAAAAAATCCACATCATTGTCAGGAAGATGTAAATCGTTGACTATACGCATGCCTGATGATAAGAGTGGAAGCTCTTGAAAGTCGATTTGCGAATCTAATAATATCTAGGTTTGATTACTAACTAGCATATTGTTTCAGTTTGGTTTTTTATTATAATATGTATTGTTATAGAAAGTATTACAAAAATATCGATCTGACATTGATTGAAAATGTTTGCTTTCTGCTTATTGTGCCCAAATCCATTTAAACAAAAACCTGTAAAATAATTATTTAAATAGAGATATTTCAATATTGTTCTAGAAAATTATAAGTAAATTATCAAACACTCAAAGTAAAACAATCTGCTTCGTGAGAATGGAGGAAAAAAGGTGAAGTGTTTTAAACTAAATATTTTTCAATTATACCTCTTAACATCCAGTCATTGTGCCATTTACCTTTCTTTATATTTTTTACTTTCTATTTTCTTCCAATCGATTCTCTGAAACCACAGTTGTGGAATACAGAATTATTTGAAGAGAGGAAAAAGTTTTCCTTCCCTTTCCGAGCTATTGTAGTGAGTACGTACTTTGAAAGTTAAAGAAATTGTTTGGTTTTTAATTATGTATATTTTAAAAAAAGTTTCTATGAAGTGCAGTAAGTATCATCTCTCACTCTGTAATGCAAGTTATACTCGAGAAACTTTAGTAGAATAACAAAATACAAATAGGTACATCAATTAAAGCACCTCAGACAGAAAGCTCTACTCAATATCAATTAGTTTTGTATTTGTTAGTGAAAAACTGCAACTTTTCTACATCCATTGTTTTATTTATTTATTTATTCATTTTTTATTGTTCATTGATTACATACAATTTCATTGAAGGCACAAATTCAAATTAAATATAATACAATCAATATACAGAGGGCGAGTTTATCGCAAAGGCTCGATCTCTTCTAACTAACCCAAATAATTTATGTTTTTCGTAATTTGAGAAGATTTTGGATATGCTGGAAACTAAAATTCATTTTGTTAATAAATTTTGAAGCCCTTTATCGTACAAACCTTTGTAAAAAAATAATATTTTCATTGGATTTATTTAAATAAGCATTTTTTTTTAACATTTAAGTTTATTGTGATCAGAAATATTGAAAACAATATAAACTAAATCGAATGAATGAATTTATTGCAATACAACGAATTTTTCAATAAACAAAAAATGACATTTGGATGGGTGCCGAACATCATCGCTGAATTTACGATGTAAAATGTTTTTGATCCGGGGTTTGTTTGTTCACATTGGGAAAATACATTTTTTACTTTTATTTGTTATAAATACAAAACAGTGTTAACTTTTAACAATTGATTTTAATAAAGTCTCGAGTTCTCTTACACCCGCATTCATAGTCGTTACTAGAGTATTCCCTGATACTTGAGTGCTAGCCAAGTAGCGGTTTTCATTTCATAGTCATATAAAACTTACTCAAGTAGTACATACTCAAGTACCTGTGAACCCCAAGTCGTCGACGGACACGACTAGAGTGTTACTTAGAAATGTCAAACGCCGTTTGATGTATTTAATTTTGCCTTTTTCTTGTAATTTACATTTAATAAGGTATATAGTGTGCAAAGATACTATTTATAAATAAAATGATTTGCTAAATAAGTAATAAATACTTACATTATTTATAAATGTTTAAACATAACAATGATCGTCATGTCAGATAACAATGCAAATGTTACATTTTGTCCAGTTATTCGGCACTTATCTTTTTAATAATTAATGATTAATTTGCTAAATATGAATAAATCCATAATTTATTTTAAACAAATTTCTTATATTATAATCTGAAACGCAAAACAAAACAAGACAACGGGACCGACGACAGGGAACCATAGAACAATAAACTTAAGTACGGGAAACGACGACGGTTTGTTGTTTGTGATTTTTGATGTTATGTTAAATGGCAGGCGTAGTGATGTATACTTTTTTTTCTATAATATAACAATAGTGCGAGGTTGTACATTTAACTATCATTTTATGTTTAAATTTACTATAAAATGTTACAAAACAATATTTAGAAAGTAATAATCGAAGAATAACACAAACATATAGAGTTTAATCGTGTTTTTTATGCTTTAAAACATAATTAAAAATACATTTTGTTTAGTGGCAATACTTTTCGCCACAATAATATTTTCCCCACGACTCAAGCGTTAACTTAGCGAAGTAAAGGAGCAGTGTTTGTCTATAGAATGCATCCACATCTTGATTATTGTTTTTTACTTGAGTGCTCCTCGGCCAAGTATTACTCAAGTAAACGACTATGAATTCGGGTGTTAGAAATGGCAAGCTAACTTGACGAAAGTATAAAAATACTTTGAAAGAACCTCTACAAACTCGGACATCTCAGGAGTCGGGGACTTTTTTTATCTAACGGAAGTAGAAAATAAGGATAATAAAATAAATAGTGAAAAGTAATCAGTGTTTTGAATCAATATTAAAAATGTCTAAAATTTATTTACTTTTCCGAGCTTGACTTATACAGGACAATCGAAAACTAACGTGAAAGCGTTGGATACCACTTCTTTACCGGGCGCTCAACGAAACAATTGTGATTTATAATAACAGTTTTAATCAAATCATAATACATTTATAATGGTTTGCACTAAATTTAATTTACAATTCAATCAAAAACCTCAATATTCAATGCTTTGTGTGGGAGCATCATCTGGCTTTGTATAATAATAGAAATGTTAGATTTTAGCGGGAATCATGATAATATTAATATGGTATGTTTGCGGTATTTGAACAGCATATAATAATAATAATAGGTAAATACATACTTGATATGATATGTCAGGAATGAGTTAATGTATTAATTATAGTTTAATTATGTATTGAGTGAAACGAATCATTCTATGTATGTATGTAATTCGGTAGATGTTTGAAGGTAACATAACATAATGTATAATACGGACTTAAATAAAGACATATCTTCTTCTTCTTCTCATGCTGTATCAGGCCCCCCCGACGTTGGCAATCACTTTGGCGAAGGCTTCTCTATCTTGCGCGACTCGGAACAGCTCCCCCACATGTCTCATCCGATCCAGTGTCTTATGTTGCGCAGCCAAGACGTTTGCCTTCTACCAAGACCACGCTGTCCCTCAATCTTCTCCATCAGTATCAGCTTGAGCAAACTATACTTATCGCCCCGCAAAACGTGACCCAGATATGAAATCTTACGGATTTTAACGTCCTTCAGCAGCTATTTACTGCAATAGGCTCTTCTTAAAACCTCCGAGTTGCTGACCAAATATGTCCATGGTATGCGAAGCATTCTCCTGTGCAACCATAACTCAAATACCTCCAACCGGTTCATAGTATGCACTTTCAGGGTCCAAGTTTCCGAGCCATATCTAAATATCAGCTAAAAGTTTGGTTCACTCTGCTATCTTAGTGCAAACACTCATGTATACAAGTGAGACGTGGTCATGGTTAAAGAAGGACGATGCAAGTGGCATAAATACAGTAGAAATGAGATCGTTGAGAAAGATGTGTTATAGAAGTCTGAGAGATCGTGTGCGCAACAGTGATATATAAGAGGAATGTGGAATGAAAGTATGTACAATTTCAAGGATGAATGTAAATAAGTTAAGATGGTTTGGCCACGTGGAAAGAATGAATGAGAAAAGAATGACCATGAAGATATTTTGGCTGAGAGGAATGGTGCTCGGAGACGTGAACGTCCGAGGATCAAATGGCAAGATCATTTTAATCAAATCACGGTCGGTCACGTGTTGAGCACATTGAACAGGAGAGCATGCATAAGAAATTGTATGACGGTTACGGAAGCGAAGGATGTATGCAAGGATAGAAGGAAGTGGCGCTCGATCCTTTCTGCCTACCCCGTGAAGGATGGTATGTATGTATGTACGTATAATAAGGACGGTCACGTGTTGAGAACATTGAACAGGAGAGCATGCATGAGGAATTGTTTGACGGTGTCGGGAGCGAAGGATGTAAGCAAGGATAGAAGGAAGTGGCGCTCGATCCTTTCTGCCTACCCCGCAAGGGAAGCGGCGTGATGGTATGTTTGTATGTATGTATAATACGGACAATTCACGCAGAACGTGATGAAACACTTATACGTGTAATGTACAGATCTATGAAAATTTGAAAATGGCTATTTTCATTTAACTCCGGCTGGTTATGAATTCTGGATCTCGTGAAACTAATAAATCTCATACAATTGTTATGAAAAATAACTTCCATAAAATAAGCTACCTTAAAAAGGCATTATTCTTATGAAATACTTGGATGTTTTTGGTCAAAACATTTATTCATCAAGTACAAATTTATTCCCAAACAATAATTAAGCATCTACTGCTTCACAAGAAATTTCTGCTTAACTCACGCGTGTTATACAGTGATAGAAAGCGTTTAATTATAATTTATACGTAGGTACTGAAATATCCATTGTATCAAGATACAATAATTATTAGAGCGAATAGATATAATGTATTCACAACCTAACATTAATGATAATTACTTGGTACTTCTAATAATGAGATAATAATAATATATACAATTTTACTAATATGTCTATCTTTAATCTTACGCCATGTCCCAAGTGGAGTAGACAAAGAGAAGAGAAAGCCAAAGTTATTTATTTTTTAATACACTAAACGGGGTACAATATTTTTTACAGTGGTTCATATAAAAAATATATATTGATTCATTCTAACATACTTCTTTTGATTCCTCCAAATTCATCCAGTTTCAAAGCACGATTCTCCTTGACAATTTGATCCACGTGATCAAGTCACGAAGTTCTTGTAAATCCGCACTTTTTCACAATCCTAAACTCAGATAGAAAAATCCACTTGAAGATATTACTCAAGAAATGAGCCTGCCTTTGTAAATTCTACTGTTTTACTTTTCAACTGCTTTATACTTTGTTTGTCAGTTTTTTTTTAAAGATGTATCTGAGTTTTGTTATAAACTCAAATGCAAACTTATACACCTTTCACAGTAAGCTTAAAGCTTGTGTTGTGAAACGGAAGTTTGCCGGCACCTGACATTGAACCGCGCACCTCTTGTGAATCAGACCGAGACTCTACCGTCAAGTTACCGACGAACTGAGTTGTTTCGTATTTTGTTTTCTAATAAAGAGTTATTTATTAAAAATATTTGAAATGCAATAACATAATTTCATAGGTAACAAATAAAATGAACGTGAGAACATGTGAAACGATTGGATGATAAAAGAATGACAAAGAGGATAAACTTATTTGAAAAAGGGGGGTTGTGAGAAAGCGCAGGCGCCCGAGAACCAACTGGCTTGATCTGAAATAAAGCTGTAGATTCGCTTTCCACAAATATTAAATGTTCCGTTATATGATGAAAAGTAGATAGAGGAATGTAAGTACACAGATAGAGAGGTATATTGTTGATGCGATTACTTATGTATTAATGTACATAGAAGATATTATGTATATATATATGATAATTTATCTCTTGAAATCTTTGGTTAACGCTTTAAATACCAATGTGTAGGTACAATGAGATGGCAAAACGCGTAAACATACTAGAATACATACAGAGTGCTATTAGTAATTTTATGTATTACTATACTCGTATTATAACATTTCTCCCAAAAAGGTAGCCAGTAGTCTAACTGCATTATATTAAACATGCAGATTGTCCTCTGCGTGCCAATATAAATAAAAACGTTCAAGATAGGTGGCATGCCTCATCACAATGTAAGATGTTTCTTGAGGTTTTCGGAATATTTGTCTTTAACAGCCGTTCTTACCTAAGGTACAAATTAGATTTAGTTCTAGTGGTTTCAGGCAACAATTTTTAGTAGGCGCAGAGAAAATTATTGAAATAATTAATGAAATAGCTTAATACTAATATACATAAGCCAAAACTTTATATGCAAAAATATTCATGGGTATAAATAAATAGTATGTTATCACATATAAATAAAATTTAAGTTGTATTTATTCTATAAATTGAATTTATTTATTTCCTAATTCAAAAACAGAGCGAGTACAGTCTCACATCCAGCTGCTAGGCACGCCGTGGGCCTTCTGAATCTTAAAATTTGTGAAACTCGCTATACCTATTCTTGATTATTGCACATAATAACGTTATATAATTATGTAGTATGCACGGTAAACAGCATACCATATTATTACATAAATAAAACAAATGGTTGAATTATAAACATTTTCTATGATTTTTTTGATAATGAAATTTATTTTTGATGTGTATGAAGTTTGTCATAATAATTTAGATAATCCAAGGGTTGTAAATAAATAACTCAAGGTGTATTATAAAATTCATGATATTTTAAGATTAACCTTGGTTTTAAAATTTTATTAACACTCTTGTATTATTAAGGATAATTTATTTAAAATAGCACCACTCAACGTATCATCATTGCAACGGTAATCTTCAAAAATTATTTTCACTATATTCCTCGCAGCAAAATAAAACTAAAATGATGAAATCGCATTAATAAATGTTCAAAATATTATATTAATATAAAAAATAACATACATGTGATCCAGAATTTTAAATATTTAAAAAATAAAATGGTTATAATTTTGCTGATTTGTTTGCATGAAATCACAAAGAAGGGGTGTAGAGCCCTCTTAATAGAACACAGAAAAATGTTAGAATACTTCACCAGCGCCTCCGCGATTCTTAATTGGTACAAAGTGTTCACTCGAGAATGTCTCGTATTAGTTCAATACATGAATATATCTTTCTATCTACACCCTCATGTCCTGTCCCAAAAAGGGCAGGCAGAGAAAACGGAAGGCTCTATTTATGTGTTTTATTTTGTAAGGCGTTGAAGAGCCACCATCACCTTATTCGCCATATTCTCTTATGTGATTCAAATCCACAACTCATCATTTTCGCGAGGTGCGTTTGTCTAATATTTGTTCATACTAAATGCTTTCAAATTCTGAGATACATTAAAGTCTGACATAATATTAAACAAATAAACTCCACAATCGAAAGATTCTTCCTTTATTTGGTGACAACCTGTATATCACATGAACTAAATATTTATGTATAATGCATAACTGTTAGGTACATACATAATTCATGGAGCCTATATGCGAATATGTGTATTCTCTCTTAAGTCTTTGATAACATCTTATGTAATATGTAGGTCCCCACACTAATATAATGTTAAAATTTCTGGCTTAACATTGGTTTATGTAGGTATATAATGATGAAAATGTAATATATAGCTGAGAGGATTGGTGATCGGAGACGCAGTCGTTTGAGGATTATATGTCAAGGACCTACTGGACGAATACGTGATGGGTACATTGAGTAGAAGAGAACACACGACGAGCTGAATTACAGTTGTGTAAGAGAAAATATTACCTTTGTAAGGAATAATGGAGCATGTGTCTTTCGATCCAATCTGCTTATTGACGTGAAACCAGTGTGATTTATTTATTAATATCCAATGGCGAAGATAAAGATGATGGCGATGTAAAGTAGAAATTTATCTTATGTCTCTCACGTCGTTTTTCTAACGAAATAGACTGAGAGGATAGTACACCAGACAAGTTTTATTACTGCTGCATTTGGATATTTCTTCTTCCAAGTCAAATTCATTTGTTTCCTTAAATAAGCACATACAAACCAATACAAGTCAAATATCCATAATATGGTATTACAATTAATTCCACTTTGCCACTTCACTAGGCAAGAGCCTGTGTCGAGGCGGACGGTACAATCAGTAGGATACGAACAAAAAATAAATTTAGACATCATTAAAAAAAACATATAAGATACAAAACACGAATAGACACATTCAAATTCATAGAATTTCTAATGCAAGTACAGCTATCAGTGACGCGATCCTAGGCTTTCGAACAGCAATATAATGCATATTATGTGTTACAATTTTGCAATCGCAGAAATTGGAAACAGTAAATTCGTCTAAGTAACTTTATTGAAAGATAATTCAACCACTCATCACTTAAAACCTTGCATGAAATCAATTCAGTGGGGATGAAATCTCTCTAAATTACCTACATAATACATCTACACACATTATACCTAATTATGTAGACCACTAGATACTTAAAACCAATTCTATGTTCCTATACCTTCTAACTTCTAATATCATGAATAATTTAATAGGATTAATAAGGAATTCTCTTTCAGCTGAGAATACACACATTTATCGGAATACTTGTATAGGTACATCAGACTTCAAATGTTATTTACTAACGATTTACGTATGTGTACCTGTGCTTCGTTTCATTATCAGGTTTTGCTTGTTTTGGGTACCACGGTCAATAAGCTTTCTTTTGTGAACAATGTATCTACGTATCGTAGTGATAGAAATTGAAAGGAATAAAGGTTTGAATTCCTGTGGACGATTTTCAACAAATAAGAACACTGTTCTGGTTTTTGTCAAATTGTACTAAAATATCGTGATTTGTGATTAACTACTACTACTATACGATATAGTGTCAATTGTGTTGCCGAGTTTCGAAATCTGCTATCACACATTTTTACAAAAAAGAGTAATATATTATATGCCGTTCGATTCGTAATTAAATATTCTTTAACTGTAGAGAGTTGTTTCATTCAAAACCCTCACAATTTGTACAAAAAAAATTGATGATGAGCAAATAATCCCGCCATATTTCGTTATGTGTCATTAAAATAATATCCTCTATAATTCAATCGACTAATAGGAGTTATTTATCCCGTGGAGCGCCCGGTAAAGAATTGGTCTCCCACTCTTCTCTGTAAGTTTTCAAGTGTCCTGTAAAAAGCAGGTGTTCGATAAAATAAGACATTTTACATCCAAAATTTTGACACCAATCCTGAATGTCTTGATTTTTTATTGGCACGGAGAGGACCACTTGCATATTTATAATATGAAATTGGTCTGCTAGCTACCCCACTTATGGGATATGTCGCGATGTGTAGTAGTAGTAGTAGAAGAGCTATTTTTATGTATACAAATTAACAGTTTGTTTTTATTCAACACCAAAATTTATTTTAAAACTGAACTTTTTTAATAATTATCAATTAACTTTTTAGATTTCAGCAAAGTAGGTACCTACGTTTAATACTTGCATAATAGTTTTTATCGAATTTCTTTGCATAAAAATGTGTTTTAGTAGATTTCGAAACTCAGCGATATAATTTAAGTTTACAGATCACTATCGATTGGTTAATGACGTCATATGACGGCTGTACTATTTATGTACACTGGGTGGCTATCGTAGTAGTTTTTGGAAAACAAAAGTGAAATTTTGTTTTATTGTTTTGATTTTTTACTTTTATTTTGAGATTTTCTGCTATTATTTTTCTTGTCGTACTTTGATATATTATGTCTGTCAATGGTGGATTTTTCATTATTTTGATTGAAGCTTGTCTTTTCTCTTTCAGACTTACAACTTGAATGCTCAGACTGGAGAGTCTTCAGCGTGTGCTACAGCATTACTTTGTGGTGTAAAAGCCAATTATGAAACACTTGGAATGGATGGCAGAGCTGTGTTTGAGAACTGCAATTCATCAGCTGATTCCAGGGTCAGCTCTATACTGGAATGGGCACAGGATGCTGGTAAGTTTTTGGAAATATTTTTTTCTATTAGATCCACTCAGAAACTGTTCTTAAATAGTGAATATATTTGAAATATTTATTTAAAAGCAATAATTCTTGCGCAAATGGATGGATAAATAATTTGGATTAGTTAATACAATTTCAACTTCCTAAGTTTGTGATTTTTTTTTTATTAAACCACACGATTGTTCAGTTTTGGATATTCAAAGGTTACTGAAAAAAGCTTAAAACTGTATTTCAGTTGTTTCCATTACCTTATCAATGTTGTTTTATTTATTTTTGAAGAGCAACACTGTATTCGCCATAACTGAATAATTAATTTGATAAATTTAAAACACTGTGTCTTTCACTTACAGTAAAATTATATTTTATCATAAGCTTTTCGGACTACGTCCATCCTCAGTGAAAAACACTTTAAAATGTTTTAAGTATTTTTTACTGAGGATGGACGTAGTCCGATAAACTTATGAAAAAATATAAAACTTAAAGTGAACGGCAAAGAGTTTAAATTTCTTTTAAATGAAATTTTTACTTCAATGCTTTTCGAAAATCATTAGGAAAACGGTTAATCATGAAGAGTGTTTCTTTACTACCTACTTGAAATCACAAACAGTATAATATTACGATTAGTATAATTTCCAGTTGATTATGATTCTTCAAAGCTTAGGTACATCACGATCTTTCTGGTTGTAAAGCACTTAATTTATCTGTATATATTTATTTATTAAATAAAAAGCTTGTCAGTCCGGTGACGTCAATTACAAACTTTTTGAAGTTTTGATGACAAATTTCATAGTCATTAGGAGCAGCTAAATCTTCAAAAGGACTTTTACTTTCCTAAGTTGAGCTTTGCTGCTTTGCATTATTCAATTGCTGTAAGGAGAGACATTATTTATTCGCGGGATAATAAAAAGTTTATTCAAATGAAAAGGAAAGGAGTTCAGCAGGAGTTTGAAAGAGTCAATAGTTTTATTATGCAAATTTTTCTATAATAAAATTAATAAAGTTATTCATTCGTAGCTTTTATGGTGTTAAATATTTCCGCATGAATATAAAAAAATAATAATATCATGCTTTAAAATATAAATTTTTACAAAAATTAGGAGTACTTGGAAGAAAGAAGGCGGGTATCCGTAAAACATCTTACTTAAGACATTAAAAATTTTCATTTCAATGAAAAAAAATCATTATGTCATCCATATTGAATATCTCATCTTTTAATGGTGTGAAAGAAATGACTTTTTTGTGGAGAAAATCCATCATGGACATCCAGCCATTCAGATCATGAATTGCCGGACTTGAACCGGCCTTAACTTCCCCCTCTTCTTTTTTTTGCAGACCGGTTCTTACCTTGTGGTCTACCCAGGAAGTTTTCTATAAAAAAAAATTATAATTAAATATTTTCTGATAGAAACTAACGTCTGTCGAAAAAACCCAAATTGAAAAAAAAAACGAATTGCTTTCACAGTTTTTTGATAATAAATTAGAAAATTGCGAGAAAGCCCAAAGCAATTAGTTCTACGGGAAATCTTCAAACTTCTCTAGTAGATGTAATAAACCTCATACCAAATTTAAGAAATAGATTTTATTTTTTTATCGAGTTTTCTAGAATTTTTTTCGACGAGTCATTTCCCAAACGAAATCTTGTTGTAGAATGACGACTTTTTGTATTTTGTCAATTAAAACTGTTCAAGAAACTCCTTTGTAATTCATGTCAAAGAATTATCAAAATAATCATAATTTTATATCGAACATTTATAGCTGGCTTTTGTAACCCGGCATCGCACGGGCTTAAATAAACAGATAACCGTGCAAATATATCGATTGTAGTAAAAAGCCTTACTCAAGAGAAAACTTATTTTTTGACACCCCACATGCCCATATTTAAGTAAAAAAAATAGGTAGGTACATCGAAAAAAGTATTATAAACTTCTACTCAATGAAAAAAAATTAAGTTCGATAACTAGTTTTTTACCAAAACGGCATATCCTTTAATTGGGATAGCTAGGAGAACAACTACTGCATTTTGTAATGTTTATTTGACCGAAATACTCAAATTTTTCATCTTTTTTGATCATATATTTTTTTTGTATATTAGCACGGAGAAGACAGCTTGCATGTTTTATATTCAGCTGGTCTGCTGGCCACTTGTGGGATATGCCGTGATGGTAAAGTATTACTTTTTACTTACAAACTTTTTACATAAACTTCTACTCAATGAAAAAAAATTAAGTTCGATAACTAGTTTTTAACCAACACGGCATATCCTTTAATTGGGATAGCTAGGAGAACAACTACTGCATTTTGTAATGTTTATTTGACCGAAATACTCAAATTTTTCATCTTTTTTGATCATATTTGACGACCGGTGTGGCGCGAAGGCTAACGCACTTGCCTTTGAGTCACGAGGTCCCGGGTTCGATTCCCGGCCAGGGCAAAATGAAGAATGACCTTTTTCAGATTGTCCTGGGTCTGGGTGTTACATATATATGTGTTTAGTGCATTGTATATGTGTATCGCCGTGTTAGTACCCATAATACAAGATTCATCTTAGTTTGGGACTAGCTCGGTCTGTGTGAATTGTCTATACATGTTATGTTATGTTATGTTATATATTTTTTTTGTATATTAGCACGGAGAAGACAGCTTGCATGTTTTATATTCAGCTGGTCTGCTGGCCACTTGTGGGATATGCCGTGATGGTAAAGTATTACTTTTTACTTACAAACTTTTTACATAAACTTCTACTCAATGAAAAAAAATTAAGTTCGATAACTAGTTTTTAACCAACACGGCATATCCTTTAATTGGGATAGCTAGGAGAACAACTACTGCATTTTGTAATGTTTATTTGACCGAAATACTCAAATTTTTCATCTTTTTTGATCATATATTTTTTTTGTATATTTGCACGGAGAAGACAGCTTGCATGTTTTATATTCAGCTGGTCTGCTGGCTACCCCACTTGTGGGATATGCCGTGATGTTAAAATATTATTTTTTACTTACTTATCCAGCTATTCCTGTCCACTGCTGAACATAAGCCTCCCCCATATGTTTCCAGGCATCTCTGTCCTGGGCTTTCTGCAACCAGATGGTAAAGTATAGTATAGTAGTATTTTTTTATTTATTTGAAAAATATCACAAAAATACATATATAAATAAATAAATAATAAATAAATAAATAAAGCTTTATTGGCATCAATATATAATGTGTACATGTTTTTTGTTCCAATAAACTACCAAAAGGCGGGCTTATCGCATATGCGATTTCTTCCAGCCAACCCGAACATATATATAACACATTTACTAAAACACACTTAAAAATCTAATGTTTGCTATCCCATCAAAAGAGTTATACTTGTGTATGGAAATTATACACTATGTTGTGATTTTTTTAAGAAAACCAAAGCTATGATGTGTTTATTTTGAACAAAACCAGAGTGGTTCCTGATACGATTTCATTTAACAAAATATCGATAACTAAGAAAGAAATTAGCAATCTTTTACTCGATAATACGAGAAAAATCGTGCAAATCTTAAATATGTTTGGAATTTGACCAAAAGTAATGAAATTTTATTACTTGGTGTTAACATTAACGTGCAGGTTCACAAATAGAGGGAGAATTTTTGGGAAATATTCACTGAAAAATTCTCAACAACATTGGCAAAACACATTTGGGAAATAAATAATATAAAATTAACATTTTCCCTTTATTTATTGAGATTCGGAAATCATATTATTAATAGGTACGTCCTTTTTACTTTGTTGTATTTTTATTTACTAAACGATGTGAATGTAGGTATGTATTATAAATCGAGTAAATCAGTTTGTGTTTATACAGAGAACACAAATTGTTGCATAGTAAATAGAATTTGAATTAATTTGTTGACATAGTATATTATTTGGAAATCGGTATTTTTAAAATGTCGAAACGAATAAGTAAATTATTCACTTCACAGAAAGAGAGAAATTTATGTACTACCACTACTATCCAATCACGGCATATTCTACATGTGGGGTAACCAGAAATCCAGCTGCATGTTATAAGCATACAAGTTGTTCTCTTCGATAAAAAATAAGACATTATTTTTTCAACATCTGCCTATCACAGAATACTTTAAAACTAACGGAACAGTGTGGAGACCAATTTTTTTCCGGGTGCTCCTTGGAAAGGGAGTATATAAAATTTAAAAAGTGAGTGCAAAATACAATGCTTCTTAAGTTTTGCATTTATTAATAATAAATACTGAATTCCACAGTGTTAGCCACAAAACATTTGAAAAGTTTTAAAAAATAAATAAATATATAAATAAACTCAAACTTCATCATCATCGTATGCAAGCAAGAGCAAGCTTTGAGCATAGATTTTATATTGAAATCTTAACATCTATGTTTTTAATAAAAAGTAAATTACCCTTGGTGTCACTTAGTGGATCTCCTCTTTATCCCCGACAAATTTACTCAGGGGGGAGTCCTCTACAATATGGCTTATGTTTCAATCTGATGACAAACTTAGGTTTATGCGATAATAACCCAGTTTCCACCCAATGTTCCCTTTTTTTAAAACAATGGATCTTTCTCCTCGTTATGTAACGTATATTTCGAGACTAGAACGAGTTCGAAATCGGTTTCTCAAATTACCGAGCTTGTCTTCATTTTGACGATTATACCGATTTCGCAACCTACCGCAATATGCTTACTCTGAAGAAAAGACGAACTTTAACAGACTTGAGATCATTATAGGACATACTACACAACAATATCGACTCTCAGTATATGAAATCCATAATTAAACTTTGAACACCACAAAGGCAAACAAGAACACACACAATATTCCACGTTAACATAATATTTAAAACAAACTATGGCAGGATAACTGTTTTTAGCAAAATTCATCCTTCGATGACGTATAGTGAAATATAAGCTGTATGTTTTTTTTAAGTTTGATATAAATAAAACAAAATATTTATAGATATACTCGCACACCAAGATATTTTTTGTTGTTGTTAATTTTTAATACTTTGTAAGGCAATATCAAACATAATATAATATGCAGGTTTGTTGGAAGAGTTTGCCTTAGGCAATAAACGCTTATTTTTTGTATGAATTATAACAAGAATTGCGAGTTTATTATTATTTTTATAAGGTTGTCTCTCTTGCCCCATAAATGAAGAAAATGTCTTCATATGTCTTGGACATTTAGGATTCTGTCAATTGAACCATAGTTAGCTTGGAAAAGTAGTCAATGGAGTTTTTGTGTCTGGTTTACTAACTCAAAAATCAATATTTAAATAATTAAATATGTGCACAATATCTATGAAAAAAAACATTTTTGAAAAAAAAAAAAACATAAATTTTCAGCATTCTGAAATTTAATTAAAAATAAAACAATCATTGAAATAATTGATATACCACGTTTAATGAGATTTTTAAATGAGTGTTTGTGTAAAAAATATTTTTTTTTTTTATAATTTCGCTACAATAGAATTAAGTTTCGTGTATTATTTGTATTACAATCAAGAATTCGGCTGAAACAAAAGAATGAGAAATTTCATTTCATTTCATGAGTTTTGTAAATCCTATAATCCCATTATTTTTTTTTTCAAAGGAGCTTAGTATTTTTTATCGTTTCAAAATTATTGTAATCTACAAAATATTTCACGCCTTAAAAACGTAGATATGTTATTCCGTATTTTTATATAAAAAATTTTGGAATGGGGATATTTTTGTAATTACTTCATGTGAAGATATTTCATAAGATTCCCGACGAAAATAGTTTTGTGAGAATGATATCAGAGTGTTAAAGAACATTTGGTCAGGATGTGATATGATTCTTAAATGAAAACTTGTGGCAGTTTTTCCACAAAAAGGCGTATCTTAAAAAAAAATCTCTTGTTATAATTATTAGGTATTAAACATGCAACTCCTCCTTAAGGCACGTGCGTGCTGAACAGACCGCCGAAATGAAAATATTAAGATGGAAGTGCGGGGTCACAATGATTGATAAGATCCTAAATTCATACATTCGTGGGAGTCTGGGTGTGCGGGATATTATCTCGGATAATATACAAGAGAGGTGATTGCGATGGTATGTCCATGTAGCCAGGAGACCACCTGAGTATGTAGGCAATAAAACACAATGTATCGAGGTTACCGGCAAAAGGCCAAGAGGAAGGCCAAAGCGTAGTCGTGTGGCGAAACAAAAAAAGAAAGGCAGACCCCACCACCATGTGGGACTTAAAATTGCCCAAGGAGAAAAAGAAGATTATTAATGGGTATTGAAAGTGTTTAGGATTCTTATTAAATTATTACTTTTGACAAGTTAAACAGTTTTTGCTAGTCCCAAATAATTAAAATATGAACTTTGTATTTCTGATAAGTACTAGCACAACTATACCACACCTTTGTCGAACTTCGGATCCGTGAAACTCGATCGGACGAATACTTGGTCTCCCACTCTATTCCGTAAGTTTTCGAATGTCGTGTAAAAGGCAAGAGTTTGAAAAAATAAAGTCAAATTTACATCTTAAATTAAGCGACGAGGTTTGCCACCCATCCTGAATATCTTAATTTATTGTTGGCACGGAGAGAAGAGCTTACATGCTTTTTTTCGCACTTATTGGTTGAAATAATTATTATGATATCTTTTAAATGCAGAAGTAAACACATGTATGTATATAAGAAAAAAATATTTCGAGTTCTAGATAAAGAGTTGGCTTCCCACTCAATTATGTAAATTTTCGAGTGTCCTTTAGAAGGCAGGTAAAGTCTTTAAACATCGAGTAATAAGACATTTTACATCTTCAGTTAAGTGATAAGATTTTAATTTTTCACCCACGCAGAATGTTTTTAATTTTTTTGGCACGTACAGGAAAAGCAATTGGTTCGTTGACCCAACCGGAGGACAGAAAATACTTATTCAAATCATTGCTTCACAAAAAAATTTAATAAATAAAACGACTCCCACATTCTTTTAGTATTTGAAAATAAGTGCTGGTACACTTAATTTTACTTTAATTTATTCCTTTTCTACATAAAACATTCGAATAAGGATTCATTGTTCATTTCGGTAAGCTAAGGAAAGCTCAAATGATTATAAAACGAAATGAATACAAGTTCTTCGTTCACTTTTCGTTAATAAGTAGATATTTTATTATTCAGATCCGTGTAGTAATAATTATTATCGTTAAAAAGAAAGAATTTGATCCTTGGATTTGAAAGATCTCTGTTTAATCTAATGACGAAGGAAAAGTAGTAGGCTCAAGCTCGTTTAAACATGAAATTCCATTTAAAAATACCTTAACAACCACATTAATTATTTATACTAACCCTATGCTGTATTTCGTACTTGGTTTTAGACGACGATTATTTTGCCATAATAATTTACTTGTTTATCTTATTCTTCACTGTTCATTGGTTACAATATTTCAAGTCAATATAAAGTTCCACAATAATATTTATTTATTTATTCATTCCTTACTGTATGTACATTGATTACAGTACATACAATTTTATCGAAAAATGCATTAAAAACAGATATTATCAACAAACAAATGGTGAATTTATCGCAGAGGCGCGATCACTTCCAACAAACCCAATAAAAAGTTATATACAATTCAATGTACAGAGGAAGAGTTAATAGTTTGTTTTGTGCTTACACGAAATAATTTTTCAACACCTTAGCCCCTAGACAACCACACATTTGGCGAACGACTACAAACGAATTTTCGACATTTACTGCAACAGTAACGCATAATTACATGGTACGCGTAGGTAGATTGTCGAAAAGTTCGCCAGTAGTCGATCGCTAAGTACGGTTTGTCTACGGGCTCTTTTCATTCATAATCCGTGGAGTCCCCTGCAAAAATAGGTCTCCTACTCTTCTTTGTAAATTTTGAAATGCGTCATGTAAAACGCATCTTCCGTTCACCGATGAAGGATAACATCCACCCTGGATGTGATAACTTTTATTGACACGAACAGGATGACTTACATGTTTATAATATGGCAGCTAGTTCACTACATGGAAGTTAAATGTGTATCTACCTACGCAAGAATAGGTGTGAGTGGCATTCGCTTGCAAATGTTCACTTAAAATGTTAGTTGGGTATGATCAATCATATGAAACTATCATTTTAAGCACTTTATCTCAAATATCTCAAATATTTAAGTTAAAGTTAAAAAATACCGTGTATTTATGGGTTAAGTGCGAATAATCATACTACTGAGCAGTATATCTCTCAGGATTTCTGTAAGAATCCTTAATTAAAAGGTTTCTGTCTGAAAGAGTTAGTTGACTCCGCTGAGATTATTACTCAAGTTTTTTCCGGACTTTTAAATAATTCATCAAAAACGAGAACATCTAAAATAAAATATTTGTTTTTGATGTATATTTTTTTCAGTACATCAAGCTTGCATGTTGTTTTTGTAATACTGTGATTTCAAAATTCCTTTTTAAAATTCTTCTTGAAGAAAGACCTTTGACATCAAAGTAATTCTCAAGCAATCAATTTCAACATAATTATTAATTTTAAAATGGCTCTTCGCTTAATGTCAACGATCGTATATTTTATTTGCCAAATTTTAGATTATTTATTAACAAAAACAGATGAACTTCCAAAGTAAATGAAAATTTTAAGACTTTTCAAAAAATTACGTCCTAAGTTCATTTACATATTAGACAAGCAACGCATTACTAATTGAATCAGTCATTTGAAAAACAACATAAGTCATGTTTTCTGCGAATATGATTTTTTTCTTGATTTGGGTCCTTTTTCTTGAAACGCACGTCATTTCATTTAGAAACCACGTAATTTTTACCTGTTTGATACAAATTGAGCTGATTAACTTGGCCAGTAGAAAAACAATAGAAAAACAACACAAGTCACTGACTTATGTTGTAACTACACTAAATTTTGTCGTTTCGAATTACAGCTGACACTTAACGCCAACCACTAACGTGGGTGAAAATTATGAAAAATAGTGATTTTTGGTTGTTTAATAAATAATCTGGGATGCAAATGTTGATTTTTATTCGCTGAAATGGTGATCATTTGAGAAACAACATAAGTCAAAGGTTTTAAATTAATAAATTAATATACAAATAAAATATTTTGACATAAAATAATGGTAATTAATAAAAGAATACACTGTAAGTAACATTTTGATTTGAGTAAGTTATCAACATTTCATTACATTTTTTACAACAAACAGTTTTTTTGTGATTTCTGAAAAGTTTGTATTGACTGACTTATGTTGTTTCTCAAATGAGCGATTCAATAATTATGTCAGAAAATAGATCCAAAATTAATAATAATACAATTATGCTGTTTAACTCCATGAGATTAAGATGGTAATGGTCTCTCTCGCTCCAATACATTAGTATTATAAATTCTATGTACCTGACGAAATCATAATAGGACCCTTCTCTTCTCAAAGTGCCATGTCAGGTCCCCCCGACGTCGACTATCACCCTGGCGTAGACCTTTCTGTCCTGTGCCAGCCGGAACAACTCCTCCTACCTCCGAACTCCGGTCCACTCTCGGATATTTCTCAGCCAGGACATCTGCCGCCTTCCCACACCACGACTACCCTCAATTTTTTCCCTTCAAAATGAGTTGGAGTAAACTATATTTCTCATTTCGAAGTACGTGTCCTAAATATGCCATCTTCCTCATCTTTATATTGGATAACATATCTCTATCTGTTCTCGCCCTCCGCAACACCTCATTATTGGTTCTTAGGTAGCACTGAAGATAGATATTAATTGTGTCAGTGCACACGTAGTACAATTCCATAATTATGTAATTTGAAACAAGTGTTTCTTTCTACGAAAGGCCTCTGCCGATTAAATAAAAAATGAGAAGTATTTGTTTTCAAATTTTATTCTATAATTTTTATAATTTACTAGCTGACCCGACAAACGTTGTTTTACCAGATACATTATTTATAAGCCATACACATTTTATATCGACTGGAGTTAAAAATGATTGAATTACTAATATCGCTATTAAAAAATAGGGGTATGCTAGAAGGTTAAAAATTTAGGGGAGTATATATTTTTTAATGCCTCATCATTAAAAAATAAAAATAAAAAAAATTGAGCAAAAAATAAAATAAAAAATTGGAGTGAACCACCCTTAAATTTGGGAGTATGAAAAATAGATGTTGGCCGAATCTCAGACCTACCTCATATGCACACAAATTTTCATCAAAATCGGTCCAGCCGTTTCGGAGCAGTATGATTACAAACACCGCTAGACGAGAATTTTATATATTCATCATCATCATCATCATCATCGCCCTCAACGCTCCTCTCGGGAGCACAGGGCAGAAACCAGCCTACTCCAATTGCGTCACCTCTTTCCACGACATTCCTTGCGCTCTGATATCGTTGTCATAGGAACGGTGTATTGTGAAAGAGGGACGCCCGGGCCGACGGAACCCCTGCGGACGGAAGAACAGTGCTATTTTTGGCCAACTATCATTAGGCATTCTCAAAACATGTCCCAGCCAGGACCACCGTCTCTCCTGTATTACGGAGATTACATTAGATATACAATGTAATTAATATTATTTTATATCAACTCTAACAGAATTTTATAAATTCATTTTCAACGCGGGAGATATAATGTATCAGCAGGTGCTTATACATTCATATTCCACATATTTAACGAGTCAACTCACTGCTTGTAAAAAAGTATGCGAATCGTTCTGTACATGTCAATAAAAAAATTAAACATCCAGGGTGAGTGACATGCCTCGTCGCTAATTATTATGGTACATGTATCCTCAAAAATAGAAATAAATTAATTTGAATATGACGAAACATTTCAATTTCAATATTTTGAATTCAGGGGAAAACCACAATCCACGTTAAATTTAATTGAGTATTTTGTGAATTTCTAAATTAGTCATTTATTTAAATTATGCGATTCAGTTTAAAACAAAGCTGAAGTGGTTGTATTGTATGCGGTTTGTTTTATACATAAATTAAATTAAATTTACTTTCTGAGAATTAATACAGAGTTAAGACAAGCTTTCCAAAAAACATACTTTTGATTGTCTTTTTTGCCAAACTCATCATATTTTTTCATAGAAAATACTTAAATTTGAGCTTTTAAATTTCTTAACTATACAAAATTCGGACAACATTCTAGTAATTACCGTGGAGCACCCGGCAAATAATTATTGATTTTTCACTCTTTTTCGTAAACTTTCAAGTGTCCTGTAAAAGGCCGATGTTCGAAAAAAGACATTTTTAAAAATTTAAAGATTAAAGAAGAATTTATTAAAAAGTTAATATATACATTGTAAGTAATTATTGAACATTTCAAAAAAAAAAACTTTGAAATCCCCGAACAGCAACAGTATTGTTGGTGTACATAAGGGGACACAAGACAAATCTTTAATTCAGCATTGAGGTTTATCATCCAGCCTGAATGACTTATTTTTGTTGAAATTAAAAGAAAGGCTTACATGCTTATGACATATTAATCTGTTGCTATTCCACTTTTTTTTGTAAGTAGGTATTTATTTCTCCGTTTGCAGTCTTAAGGGACACAAACAGTTTATCACAATAAATATTAACATTACAAATTTCATCGACAAGCAAACCATTCAAGGTCCCACGATTACCAGAGCGCATGGCGAACAAGTTGTAAGCAAATAATAATAATGAATATAAATGCGATGTTTCCCATGAGGATGCATTCGACAGAACCAAGTGGCGAAATAAAACAAGAAATGCAGACCCCACCACCATATTTTGAGACTAATAAGTGTCCAAGTAAAAGAAGAAGAAATGTACATACTTATTTTTCTTGAAATGTTGAAGGAGTCCCACTGATCACCCGGATAGCGCAAAAGTTTAAGGATTTCCATTTATCAGAGAATTTTTTGTATGTAATTAAAAGCAATAAACAAGACTTTTTCTTCTTCTCAACCCACTCCCATCCACTCCTGGACAAAGGCCTCCTCCATTTCTTTCCACACCATTCGATCCTGTGCCATCTGCGTCCAGTTTACTCCAGCGTGTCGCGTTATATGATGTGTTTCTTCAAGACTACATTTTTTATTAATTTGTTTAACGCGGTAGTAATTAAGTGAAATATTACGTTATTTTTCTACTAAATATTTAAAGTCATAAATAATTTTCGCCAGTGGTGTTGGACAGTTTTCATATTAAAATGATGTCTATCTCTTATACAATTCTGAAGTAAAAAAGAAACTCGTTCGCAGAGTACAATCGTACTTTAAGAATTCACGAGAAACGATGTCATTTGAGATGTGCCAAAAATGTCTAGTGGTATGGGAAATTTAAAAATCCCTGAAAACCTTACGACGCCGACGCCAACCGACGCTGAAGGACGAATGACCGATTAATATCCCTGATAAACCGCAGTAAAACTCAAGAATGGAAAGACAATTTGATGATAAAACCTTCCTCAAAATGTCTTTCAATAAAAATAAATTGAAGTTTAAACACTTAATACTGATAAAAGAATTATACCGAATATAAAATCTCTAGTAAATTTAGTGATTGTATAAATAATTTTATTGCAGATCTATTAACTCACTTCCTTTAAATGTATCTTTTTATTACGGCATTTTTAACACCTAAAATAGTCTGTCGTTTAAGTATTTCGTACAAGAATCTGAGCATCAATCTACAATATACGAGTTATGGTGTCTCCACAAATGGGGTAGCCTGTGTACAGACTGTTGAAAATGACATGTTGACATGTTGAAAATATACATTAAACAGTAAGGGAGGGGAGTTCCCACCACTTATCCCTGAATGTTTCAAGAACAAATTTGAAAGTGATTGTGTGAATGAATGTATTATGTGTGCGAAATTGTAAGATTTTCTATAATTGTTTTGTGTGTGATTGCTGAAGTGTGCACTGTTTGGATGTTAGACTATTAGAATGTTTTTTTTGTCGCTTATATGTTTATATTTAAATGTCTTTCATCTGTTGTGTACCATGTAAGTAAATGAAAAAACATCAGGTTCTCATTTCATTCAGTCAGTCAAGACCAAAAGCTTTTCTTTTTTTGTTAAAATTAAAAGGTTATACTACCCCTGCCATAAAAAAGGCATTCTGAATAGGTAGCATATCTTATTGCTAAGTCAAATGCCTTATAAGCAATGTTTACAAACAGCTGTCTTTTCAAGAACACTGAAAAATAATGACTTAATCTTTTGGCGCTGTTTTACGATCCTTCGACCGCCACAAAGACGCCAATCGAAAGGACAACTTTCGTTTTTCTTTTAATTTTTCCTTCAATGAAGAAAAATTCTCGCCGATGAACGCCACAGGGAAAGAGTTACAGAATCGCGTAAAGAAATATAAAACAATATTCTCCTTCCACTAAAAAGGGTAAGTTGGAAGACATCGCATTTTAGCGATAAACTCGCCCTCTGTACATTGAATTTATAATTGTTATTTTTATGCCACTATTTCATTATGTAATATTGTAACCAATGTACAGTGAAGAATAAAATAAATAAATAAATAAATAAAAAAGTGCTAAAATGAAAAATAATACAAACGCTTTATTTAAACATTATTTTCTCCTTAGCAACTTTTATATTAACACTATTAATACGAGAATAAACGAAACCAGTTAAAAATAATAACGCTGTAGATTTTTTTTATCACTTGACGCCTCAAATAAAATTTTCATACTGAATAACATAGAGGACAGTACATGAAAATTAATATATTAGTTTTCCATGTAACGTGAACAATATCAGATAAAAATAATGATAATAATGGATTACACTGTACAGATGGAGGAAGATTGATGTACATACAAGGAGTGATAAATACTACAAAAAAGAGCGTAATATACTAATTTGATTGATTGAGTAAAATGACCTATATATCGTTATACCTGACACTGATTTATAATATTAAACAATATTTTTTAAGTATATGAGGACGTTACTAATGATTAATTGTATTTTTTATTATTATATTACCTGAATTTAACATAATAAATTATTCCTAACCCTTTTATCAATTTTTTTTGTCTCCCTTTAAATGTAAGTAATTTATTAATTGTGTCGGTGCACACGTAGTAGAATTCCATAATTAGGTGAATTGAAGCGAGTGTTTTTTTCTACTATAAATTATTGATCACAAGAGAGACGTCTTTAGACTTATCAGGTCATTATCGATCGATAATGATTGATAATGACCTGATAAGTGAAAAGATGTTTCTCTCGTGATCAATCAGAAAGAAATACTTGTTTGAATTTACCCGAAAGTAATTTATTTGTCAATTTCACAAAAACACATACAGCAAGTTGGCAAAACATTTTTAAAAGAAAATAAAAACACATTGATCCGGTTAGGCAAACCTTTTAATAAAGCGTGCTTTCAGCGTGGTGTTTCGTGGAGCATCCGGCAAAAAATTGGTCTTCCATTCTTGTCTGTAAGTTTTCGAGTATACCTACCTACTATTAAAGGCAGGTGTTCGAAAAAATTAAGACATTTTACATATTTAATTCAGCTGATCTGCTAACAACAACACTTGTGGAGTGTGCTTTGATTATTTAGTAAAGGTAGGTACTTTTTTTTTTTAAAGGGCAGCGCCCGTCACATACCTCGTGCCGTACCTGGAGATATGTATCTCCATAACGACACACACATGCACAAACAGGATTTGATGTCGCATTAAAGCGAGAAATGCTGCCCCGAGGGAGCACTCTAGATTTAGCGGACACACACCAAAAATATTTGGTGCAAAAAGGGAAGGGAAGAAATGGGAATATGCCTTCTTCTCTATGCAGTATCGCTAGTTACTTGAAGGGGATATTAGGCTACCAAAGAAAGTGCAGAAGTTTTTGAAGGCGAAAAAGTTTTTCCTTGTGGCCACTTAGTCCGCATGTCCTACAGGTCCGGAGGATGGACCACGAACAGCAACGAGCATCTCCTCTCTTTTCCTACTGATGTCGATGTGGGAACAGTCCCACAAAATATGTTCCGACGTTTGGGATTCAGAGTGACAGAAATTACACGAAGGGGATGATTTTATCCCAAACTGGTGAAGACGCGCATTGAATGCTCCATGACCAGTAAGGAATTGTGTTGTCCAGTACTCGGGTTCAATCCACACAGAGTTTACGCGCCACTTAACTTGCGGAAGGAAGAGAAAAGTTGTTCTACCAACAGAAGATAGCGACCAACGGGACTGCCACGCATTGTAAAGAGCTTCGAGACTTTCAGATTCAAATCGAAGGGGATTTGAAGGAGGCTGCAATTCAAGATCTCCAATCATTGAAGGACGATCTCTCTTGAAATTGAAAATACAGGCCCTTCGCTGAATCTCCAAATCCAGTGGGACCACGCCAGCCACCACAAGCAGTACGTCCGTCGCGCATGTTTTATATGCCTTTGTCATGGCGACAAGAGGAAACCTCTGTGCACTTAGTAATATACGTCGGACATATTGAAACTCGCAACGGTGAGCCCAGCAGCCTGCGGCGTAAGCCAATATACCCAAGTAAATAGCATTGTAATATACTTTCATAACTTGATATTGAAGTCCCCACCTACCTTTTGACAATGAGAATATTGCAAAGAAACCCTTTTTTGCATTACAAATAGATTTTTTAATGTGTGGCATAAAATCAAGGTGTACCGGTGGACCCTATTATGTGTACATTTGCTAAACGTGTTTATGACTAAAGTCCATTTTGTAACATGAGCTTTGTAAAAGTTTAAGTTCTTCTTACGTATTAGCATGTAACTGTGAGATAGAAAAGATTAGTATATTTATATCTCATACGTTTTTGTATGTAAACACATTATGCATTTATTCGTCCTCCTCGATGAGAGACGTTCTCCTTACGTACATTAGCGGTGCATTATTTTGAGTGGTTATTGCAATGGGAAGCCCTGTTTATATAACCCTGAGTCCAGTCTTGGATTAAAAAAAAATGCACTAGATTGGCTGGATTCAATAATCTATCTATGCGCTACTGTCGATTGAAATCTATTGTATAATATATTTTATACAAAAGATTTCAATCAACAGTAACGGATAGATAGGTTATTGAAACCAGCCATATCATATCACTATCTTGGTGTTTATTCACTGTGTCGGTGTTTATGCTCGTATTTGTTATATTATCATATAAGAAACAGATGTTCTTGAAATATCCAGGAGTGAGTGATGAGATCTCCTTAATATATGTAATGTTAGATAAACTTAATGTTTTGTTCAGTGTGTAAAATTTTTGAATCTATAATATCAGTACCAAACTATAAGTGCAGTAAGTGCTGAACTTAAAACTTAGATGTTGTTTACGGGAAATTAATTTTGAAAGATTTACTACTTTGTAATGTAGACAACTGGATAAGTTTCTGCGGAGCTTTCTCCAGAAGAACAAAACAATAATTTTATAATGTTTATGATCACATCTATTCATAAAAATAGAATCTTATATAGCCACAGCTAGAATATTTTAGTCTGTTTTTTCATATATTATATGGTTCACATATTCCCCGCTAAAGAAAACGTTTCTTATTCTTTCACATACGTTTTTGAGTGTTATGTAAAAGACTCATGTAATTAATGAAATATTATCAGACATTTAATATCTTTGATTAAGCGACAAGGTTTACCACTTATCCGAACGTATTGTTTTTATTGGCACTTAGACGTTAACAGCATGTTTATTACATACAGTGAACCCACATAATAAATAAAGTAAAGTTCTAAATAAATAGGTAGATGTTGATATGTACGCATGTATGAACCATCATTAAGTCTAACTGTTTCTTATGTTATGTCTTCCAAGCAAGTGTTATGCTTCCAAACCTTGCAACACTTGAGTGCCCAACGATGATATTTATCAATAGTTTTAAGCACAAAAAACACACGTTTACATTTGACAGTCTCAAGAAAACAGGTTTTCTAATTTTGTGATTTTAAATTAGTTGACTTATATTATAAATTAATTCAGAAAATGTCTTTCATGGATATGTGCTCTCCGAAGAAAGTCGATATAAATGCAATCTCAAATAACGACTAGCTGTGATTTATTACATCTGTGCACAAAACATTGTTCATTTGTGGATGTCTGGCATTTTGTTTTTATTAAATATTTCGATAATGATATAAGTATTATTGGTAAATATGTATTCAGAACATACATAGATGACGTTGCAACCGATCTTGTACATATATTAACTAATTTATAATTGTAAAACTCTATATTTATCACAAATATAGATATGTATTAGCAATAATGTGAATATTTTAGTATGTACAATGTTTTTTTTCATGTCATGTTTATTCCTTGCGCGATGCGGGTTTAAATCTATTACTTTAATAAAGAGAATAAAAATGTTGTAAGTTCTTTCTTCCCGGAGCTTTTCTAGTTAAGAATACGTAAAGCTTGTACATTTCGGTTTTTTTATTCATAGTAGGTACCTCAGACAGCCACAGTACAACTCTTGGGGTTGTATTCGTACTTCAATGAATAGAGATGCTAATGCATTCATAAAATCATATAAATATCTGTCGAAGAGAGTTGGTTGAAAAGAATTATTATATTGGTGATAAATTAAATTTATAAATTGTCTTTATTGTGTGTATGGCCATTCCATTTGTATCTCACTTCAATTCGTGATAAAATTTATAAATTTAAATCCTTTTTCTAGATAGAATGTTACTAGTGGATGGTCAGATAAAGAAATGGTCTACATTTCCTCTTTGTTAATATTTGAGTATCCTGTAAGGGGAAGGTAAGTGAAACGTTACGTTTCAAAAACAAAATTTCTTCAGTTCACTGATAAAGTATGTCACCCATCTTGAATGTCTTAACTTTTATTGACTCGAAGAGAACAATTTGCTTGTTTATTAAGTGCAGTTGGTCTGCTGACTTCCCCTCGTGTGGGAAATGTGATGGTATGAATGAAAAAGATAAAATGTAAAATTATACAGCCGATTTAAATCCTTGACACAGCTGATGTAACTTCCGAGTTTTTTTGAAATTGCAAAATTCAAATTACACAATTTAAATATGTTGTGCTATTCTATATGTTAATGAAGCCTTTCATGAAATGTCAATATTCGTAATAAAGAGGAAGGATCGAATATACGATCAAATTACATTTAATAGATTGTGAACCAAATACAGTCTGAAAATCAGCAGCTGTCGAAAGAAAATTCACATATCAAGAACGTCCAAGAATAAATGTATTAAAGATTCTCAGAAGAATACTTTGAACATCGATGATATTGTGTTGTCATCCCTAAAATTGCATACGGATTTTAATAAGATGTTTTGGATTTACTTAAGGAAATAATACGGGTACAAAAATAAATAATAAATAGCAAACAATACATTTCTATGGCTTGCTTTATTCGTTTACACTAAGAAGATTATTTTATTTATATATTTATTTTTATTTCGTTTCTTTTTTATTTCTTATTAAGACCTACAACAAAAAAGATTATCGCATAATCGTATTAAGATATCAAACTGAAGATATTTTTGCTATAATCCTTTGTTATCCACTTCTGGAACATATGGTTTAAAAATATTATACATATTCGTACTAAAAAAGAATTTCCTATTCCTTCTATTTAACCCAGCTTCTCTCTGGTTTCAATCCTGGGATTGGTTTGCAGCAATTATCTCTTTAATTCTTCTCCTCCACTCCTCCCTGTCTTGTGCGGTTCTTTTGAATTCTGCATATGATGAGCAGCGCATGTCCACCAACAGGTCCTCCAGGTACTCTCGGCGTGGGTGTCCCCTAGAGTTTGTCCCCTCGGTCATACCCTCCATTACGGCATGCAAGAGGACTTCTTGTCGTATTACATGGCCGATCCACCTTGCATGCCTTTCTGACAAGATGCAACCATGACACAAAGGAAGCTAATATAAGACAAGGGGTAAGACAGGGATGCTCTCTGTCACCTGTTCTTTTTAACGCCTATATACAGAGTGCGATTGACGACTTGAGAGAGAGAATGAGTCACAGAGAGGGTGTAAAGTTGCACGGGCAAAAGGTGGATATGATAAGGTTTGCTGAAGATATTGCAATGATTGCTGAAAGTGAAGAAGAACTGCAAGAGGCCTTAACAACTATGGAAAGCATTCTTCAAAATAACTACAGTATGAAGATAAACAAAGATAAAACAAAGTTGCTGACTGTAGGCCGAACGCAACAACAGATAAGAGTAGTGATGTCGGGAATACCAGTAAAGAACACCAAGGAGTTTTGTATACCTCGGGAGCAAAATAACATGGGACGGTCGGTCAAAGAGTGAGGTCGACAGCCGTATACATCAGGCTAGACTTGCATTTAATAAAAAGTCGAAAATAATAGAATCAAACAATATAGACCTGAGACTGAGTATTTGAACACTGAAAATAAAATAGGGGCTAAGCGCCAAATGATTTTTTTAAATAACAATATGTGGCATTAATCGCCTAACGAATTTTTTGATGGATCTAAGAGCCGAAAACAGATAGACATGACACTTAAATTTTTTGTGCATTGGCTCTGGCATATACAACCGATTAACGAAAAAAAAAATTTTTCGTTTGGCGCTTAGCCCCTATTTTATTTTCAGCAATCATTTATTTTATTTTATTTGGCATATCAACAGAAAATTTACAAATATAACGGATATAATTATTTAGCAACATAAGTTCGCTTACTGATAGCACATTTAATAAACAATTAGAACAACAAACAGATTGGCTGAGGTTGTTATCAAAAACTCTTTGTTGTCATTTCAAGAACGAATGGGCTAAGGCTGCTCTTATGCAATTTTGAATTTCATCATCAATGTTAACTACATTTAACGTAAACAATAAAACAATACCTTTAGTTAAATGTTTCCTGATTGTAGTGTGTCCTCTTATACCAGCAATACTTTTGCTGTTTGGGGATTTCAACATTTTTATTGGTGAAATTAAAATGTATGTAATCAATAACTTACTTACAATGTAAATATTAACTTAAATAAATTCTTATTTTTTTTTAAAAGATACCTATATACAATAAGCTAAAAGTTTGTATCGTGAAAGGGGAGTTTGCCGGCACCTGGGATCGAATCCCGGACCCATTATTCACAAAGCCGAGACTCTACCTCCAGGCTACCGACGAAATCAAAACTGCCCGGATTAAAGTTTTTCATTTTCTTAGGGTTAATTTAAGACTTGTCTTTAGACTGAGGTTAAATATGAATTTTCTTTATGTATGTGATTTTGAGTAATTGAGATTTAGATAAAATATACCTTATAAAACAATATTGGAAATATGTTTATTCATTTCTTTATTTCTCAGTTCAAATTTGAAAAATGTTTGCTTATTTACTTATTTCGTTTTACGGATAATTCAATCAGAATTAAAACAATGATCGAATATAAAACAAAGTTTATAAAAGCTTTGGTAAAAAGCTCATTTTATTTTGTTTACTCTCTGTTACTAGTACAATTTTTTTTACTGTACCGGTGTTTATTTATTTTATTTTTTTTGCACATTATCGTTTACATAACGAGATCAACAAATCAATTTACATAAAAAAAAAAATATGCAGTGGCAAGATTATCACGTAATTTTTTTAAGATTTTCCGAGAAGGATATTTAAAATCTTAAATTCAGCGATAATATTTGTTGCTCATCCTGAAAGACTAATTTTTTGGCACAGAGAAAACAACTCTTATATGTATTAACATGCAATTATTAGTCTGCATGTAACCTCACTCATAGAATATTTATTAAAATAAAGGGCTAACACCTTTTTAATTACATTCAGAACAACTATGCTGTGCTGTAAGATATAATGTCATGGTAAAAATAAATTAATACTTTCCTTTACAGAGCACATAAAACTTATAGAAAATAATATGTTTGATAATTACATAGATAAATTTCGTAAGAATGACGTTATTTTGTCGTCACAAGAGCGACATAACATTATTTAATAGTCATGTCAAATCACCTTTGAAATTAACACAAATATTTAACAAGAATTTTTAAAAGGTTCTAGGGAGAATTTGAATAGTTGCGAGAGAGTTGTGTATAGGTCCGTATAAATAAATAGAGATGGTTTGGACTTATAGAGCGTATTGATGATGAAGGATGACAAAAAATATTTTATATTCCTGTGAAAGGGGGTATGTAAGAAAGCTCGGATGTCGGAGAACTATGTAGCTTGATAAAGTGGATCAAATTTTTAAAGACGGCTGCGTGTTGAGTAAGAGAACATGGCGTTTATGTTTGCAAAATTGTTTGAATGTGGATGAAGCGAAAGAAGTAAGTATGTAAGGATAAATCTTATGTTTTACATAGATATATAGAGCTTAGATTTTAATGTTATTTTTTTTTCATTTTCTCTTGCAAACATATACCTAGTTATAACATAAAATACACTTTTTCTTTTCTCTTTTTTATTTATTTATTATTTATTAACAATTCACGGCGCTAGCCTTTTACATGTTGTTATACATTTACATACATAGTTCTTATGATGTATATACAAGTGTAGAATATTAAGACACAACAATCATAATAAAAAATAAAAAAAAAAAAACACAAAAAAGAACAACACAGCTATCAGTATCACAGCATAAGTTATGAATGGAAAAAAAAGTCAATGGATCACAAGTCAATTCGATAGTAGGTTATATTGTCAAATTTTCAATAAAAGAGTATTTATGAGATTTTTTTCAAACAAAAATAAATGGGACGTCAAGTAGCACACAGTCTTTAAAAATGGATGCTGTAGAATTAATAATATTCAGTGTCAATAGAAGCTGAGAAAAGTCAAATTATTGAAAAATGTCAAAACAAAAACAAATATTTAGTTTGGTCAATTTAGGTGTCAATGAGTAAAATGTAAATAAGGTAATTGTATTAATTGGATAAGAATGAACAATTTATAATGGTGTGAAAATTATGCTAATTTTCACACCATTATATATCAAATATAAAAATTATCATAAAATTATATCATAAAATTATATATCAAATATAAAAAAAAAATATTTTCTTAATGTTTTGGTAGATTTTATTTACTCAAATGTTCTATAGTACATGTTTATTTTCCATAGATTAAATTAAAGGTTTCTTAGTTGTATCCTATATTACTTTTTTATATTTCTATTTTATTGCTGTCTAATTTTTTGTTAAAGACTTTAAGCCATTAACTGTATAAAATAAATAAATAAAAATATGGCGTTCGGTTTTCTCTGCCTACACCACTTGGGACACGTAATAAAGGTATATAATTATAGATAGATTTATACAAAAATGAGAAACAATTAAACCAAATTTGTAACTTGACAACTTCAAATGAAGATAAAATTTAATTCACGCCGTCTTTTAATTTCCTTTTAACAGTTTTTAAAAAGCTTTTAAAGAAATTTATAAATTCATTATCATGGGGACTGTTTGAAATTCAAAGTTGTTATAATATTATTTATGAATTAAAAAATATAAGAATTTTTTTTTTCTCTCATTGAAGCAGCAGGAACCCGTTTCAATTTCCTCAACAATAATATTTATTAAAACGTTATTTCAATTGTTAAAAGGGTGGTAGTTGTGTGAAAGTTTTTTTTTTTCAGTTTTTTTTTACTACAGTACTAGCAGTATTTACTCGACCTTTTCTTCGGTTATTTGATAAATTAAATTATACCTAACTGATTTCTGTATAAATTAAATAATTTTAGATAAGACATGCATTTTTTTAAATAAGAATACAGAACGCCAGAACACTATAGGTATATTCATTCATTCACATTCTCACAGCGTTTACCAGAAGTGGAGAAGTCAGCACTTTATAACATGTGTGATATTTATAGTAAGAATTTTTTATAATGAAAATTAATTGAGACCTCAAGTCATTGTGAGGGTGGGTTGAGTATCGAACAGTTTTCTTTTTATTATTTTGATTCTTGTATTAATAATTAATTATATTATTACCCTCTTTCACAATACACCGTTCCTATGACAACGACATAAGAGCGCAAGGAATGTCGTGGAAAGAGGTGTCGCAATTGGCGAAGAGACGCTCTGAATGGAGGAGGCTGGTTTCTGCCCTGTGCTCTCGAGAGGAACGTTGAGGGCGATGGAATGAAAAATGAATGAAAAAATTACTTATAAAAGTCCGAATGTTGAATTCATCACTTGGTGTTTGCAAGATATTTATATATATTTTTTTTCTTCTTCCATTCAAAGACCCCGATTTCTAGATGTAGTTCATTGTGGGATTTTGTCCGCAGATGTCTTCCCACAAACCTAAAATCTATTAATCTTAAATGCATGTATCAATTGATGCTGTGTGCACTCTTGGATGTTGTGTGCATGCTTGAAATTGTGAGAAATATGCATTTTTCACTCTAATAATACGAATCAAAAATCTGTTTTACATCTTGAAATAAATGAAAAAAATCATGGGCTCCGAATAATGGACACAGAATTGGAACATCAATGTATCTTCATAAATTTTGTATGGATCATCTCGAATGTACTGACGTATAAACAAGAAACTTTTGGATATTATAGATGATCATAGAAGGTTTTCCGTTAGATATATTTTTATAAAAGCTCTTCTCGTTAACCACAACTAATGAATGCAAATCTTTTGTTAAAGAGAATAATTATTATTATTATGATAATGAGAGAAGCGTGCAAAATGAGAGACGGAAGCTGGTCGTTGTGTAAAACTTTGCACTTGTTTATGCAATATAAAATAAAGACACGATAATATGCCTCGACCTCGATTCACACGATTTGAATATTATGAGTAGGTATTTCTTAGTATTTTTTTTTGCTCTTAAACCTTCCTTTCAGGGGCAAAGAATAAATTTTAATTTAATAATTTGGCTCCGTCGATTCACCTATCAAGACAATCCAAATGATTTGATTTAAATCTAATCACTGGAAAGATATATTTTTTTAAAAAAGTTCGTCTGTGTGTAAGAATATTGAGAATAAAAAATTAATTCTGTTACGCCAACTGTTGTTGGACATTCTCAAGTTTTGACTCATTTAGGACAAACATAAAATACTTAAGTAAATAAATCTTTATTGGCCATAATTTTACAAAAATACATAAATACGATAATACTCAACATTATAAAAAAGTGACAATTACCAGAATTAGGTCAAAAGGCAGACTTGTTACTGAGCAACGTTTTTCAGTCAACCCTAAACTTTAACATAACTACATCTCTCACGTAACACTGGAACAGGCTTCTACAAATGATCAGAGAAACGCAGGACATATCTCGGTTCAAGAAACAACTTATCTATTCAAGAAATCACACGGAATAATCCAGGCACAACCTTGATTGCAACAAAGATTGCCCTTGAGGTGGAACTTTTTCACAAAACGGCGCTTTATAAATCATCCAAATAATAATAATAACACAGTCACTATGTCTAAAAAAGTTATTCAAAGGTTTTCGCAACTTTATATGCAACATTAATAAAGGTTTTCTCAGTGAATTGAAAAAAAATGGATCATAAAAATTGCTCTAAAAAAATATAGACCGTGTTTTACTATATTTGCTTTGAAGAGAATACTTTTTGTGTATCTTTTTATTCAGCTCATAATAAAGTGTTGCAGTGTCTAATATTATTCGCGCTTCATTTGAGTTCATTCATTATTATCGTTACCGGTTTAGTTAATGGTTTCACGTTTCTCTAACGAGACCGCCGCCGACAACACCGGTTAAGGAAATAATGTAGTACTAGTAATCATCACTTTTATTGTTACTACCTCAAAATTCGGAACAATAATAGCGTGAGAGTCTGTTACAGACAAAAGAATGTTGTTACAAAGACAATTGAATATTATTTTTTATTCCTTTGTTTCTCTAGATAATTAGCAAGACTACCTGTTTTCACCTCAGTTCAGTTCATTATAACCTGTCTTATTTTAATCTACTTATATCATTTTTAATATTTTATTGCATGAAACAAAATTTAAAAAGCGTTAGAGCTAATTGCAAGACGTAAACAAGATATTGTGGATACCTTTTTTTTGTTCGACGGGATGATAGATAGTTGTTATCTTGTATTTCATAATTTAATGGATACGAAGAGGACACCTTGTATGTTTATTACAAGCTGTTAATCAACTAGCTACATCAATTGCGGGTATGTCGTGATGATAAAGATAGATAGACAAACATATTATAAAGAAGAAGAAGAAGATATTATAAAGGTTTGTAGTTACTAAAAAGCTAAGCATAGACTTTTAACATCAGGACAAAAACATTAAAAATCATTCATCTTAGGCAAAAGACCAAAAAATATCAAAAACTATGCTAGCTGTGAACAGAGAGAATATTTAAACTTAATAGATTTAGTTGAGGTTTATTTTGTGAAACACCATATGAATGGAAATAAATACAAATTGTTTTGAGTTTTAGTTAAGTTAAAGATGGATACGTAACCTGGTTCGACTTATGAATCTGAGCTTGACAATGACTCTGTAAGTTGTAACGAGATAACTTATTATTTAATAAAGTAAAACTAACTCAAACAATTCGTGATTATTTTTATGACGTTATAATTTTAACTAGAGAACCTACTGACTGGACACTTCAGACGCAATAAACATCTTTGCACCTTGAAATTAGTGGATATGTACCTTGTTATGCAGATTCTGTAAGGAAGAACATGAAATTCAACTTTACCACCAATGCAGACCTGGGTACAAATAATAATTGGCCCAAATATCGCTCATTGTATACAAATTAGGAACACCCACCCACAAAGACACTCAAACCCTAGAAAACTAGGTAAAAAAACAGACTGTATAAATTCTTACTGAATTTATTAATAAAAATGACCTTGTTTTGACTAACAAGATTACTTTTATTAACAAATCCTACAGTAAAATTTAAAATAGTTTTTTTGTTTGCTTAAATTAATACGGAGTTTAACAAAATTAATGTCAACTCAATCAATAGAAAACAAGGCTTGTGGGAAGACATTTAGATACGTACTGATTTTAGTATAGACTACAAAAAAAGCTTACGTGTAAACAGTCACTGGACGGAAGAAGAAGTAAAAAAAATAAATAAGCAAACACTTTTCACTAAGTAGAAGTTTACGACTCGCTCGCATTTTTTTCGCTTATTTATTATTACATCTAAAATGTAAATCCTGTTCTTAGCTTAAATCACGCAATTTTTAGAAAAAAAGGGTCGACTGGTGGTGTGGGGTGTCAGGAAAAAGAGATATTTGGAGGTCAAGTGGAGTGGACGTTAGAAAAAACACTGTACCGAAACCTCTTTTTATGTCTTGTGTAAAAAGTAGGATTATTTCTGTGTTTATGTTTATAGTATGAGAGAGTTGCGAAGGATAATATTATAATAATATTATTATGTGGTATAAGGCTGGAAATATAAGTAGGAAAGAATGTTAGGTTGGGAAAAATTAACGTTATTTACTTACATAGTGACTAGTAATATTCAGGAAGAATTTAGCAACTGATAAACTTATAAGTCTATTGAATAAAATAAATCAAATGTTTTTGTGTTAACACTTTGGAAATTCATTAGAATTAAAATGATTTTAAAACACTGTATAATTTCCAAATTAAATTTATTCACCTCAAACGTTTTCGCAAAGGCTTCTACTTGGCGTCATCAAAACTAATTAGTCCTCCTGATGATGCCAAGTAGAAGCCTTGGCGAAAACTTTTGAGGTGAATAAATTTAATTTGGAAATTATACAGTGTTTTAAAATCATTTTAATTAAGTCTATTGAATTCTATTATAACTTATTAATGTAAAAAACACAAAATAATTTATTTTCACAACTTTTTTAGTTATCTAGTGAACTGATTTCAACTTGTAAAGTCATTGCAAAACTTTTTTTACTACATGTCTACACAATGAAGTATAAATTACCTGATGAATTATATGTTTACATGAATTGAATGTTTAAGTTGACATTTTCAGCATTATAATATAAGTACCTACAATGACTTCATCGCCAGGATAGCGGCACTCCTTTGCTTCTGTTGTCTATTTTTGATTATGTCATTTTTTGGATTACTTTGTTTTTTTTTTCTGCTGAGACCACCTTGGCCACAGGTTGTATCGCTTCTTAACGTGACATTTCGTTATTTATTTATTTATTATCTTTAACCAACAATAACTAACATGACAGTTGTTACTTTTGCTTCTTCCAAGTCCATCTCTTAATGCTGAGGATCGTGACCACCATGACCCCAACCAAGCGACAAGCACCTCCTCCGCGCCCTGTCCTCTGCCTGCCTAGACGCCTCACACACTGTACCCCCTGCAGTATCTCTCACATGATCTGACCATCTTGTTGGTATTCGGCTCCTGCTTCTTCCAATGTCACATTTATGTCACTCAAAGTTCACAATACACAAAAACAGTTTCACAATGATACATACTCATTCAAACGAACAATAATCAAACAAAACGTCCCAAAACTTATTTCTTAAATCTGTGAAAATAAATATCGAACAAACTTGTTTTAAATAGTGTTGCATTATGTAAAAATAAATTACTTGAGCACATGGAAAATGTCACAGGTCCGTTCTGTTTTAAGGATTTTTAAAATCATCAACAAAATTTGTTAATTATTATTTGCGTAGATAATAATTCGCTCGAGTTGCTTTCAAAGGTGATGCGGCTTTGAAATTGATTACTCATCCATCCACTAACACTGTGTTTGTACTATTCCACTGTGGTATGTATAATATTGAAAACCACAAACCAATGACACGTTATCCACCACGAATATCAATTAATGGCTAAACACGTTATAAATTAAATTGAAACTAGCAATCATTTCTAGATAAGAATTTATCTAACTTACTATACCACAAGTGTTATAACCAGCAGATCAGCCGTATGCTATAAACATGCAAGCTGTCGACCAAAGCAGACGACCGGTGTGGCGTGGAGGCTAACGCCCTTGCCTTTGAGTCACAAGGTCTCGGGTTCGATTCCCGGCCAGGGCAAAATGAAGAATGACCTTTTTCAAATTGTCCTGGGTCTGGATGTAACATGCATATGGGTTCAGTGCAATGTATGTGTATTGTCGTGTTAGTACCCATAATATAAGATTCATATCTTAGTTTGGGACTAGCTCGGTCTGTGTGAATTGTCTATATATGTTATGTTATTTTATGTCCACTCTAGGCCAGCAAAAAATATTCAGGATGGGCGGCACACCTCATCATTTGATTAAAGATGTAAAATGTCTTTATTTTTAAATAACTGCTTTTTACAGGACATAAGTAAGCTTACGGAAAAGAAAATGAGATTCATTGCCGGGTACTCAGGAAAGAGAAACCCACATATTAATTTATAATGAAACCAAATTGTTGAGAATAGAAAAAAACTCACGTCTTCTACTCCTGAGAGGAAATATGATAAGCATATAAATAAAATATCATTAAAAGCATTTTTTTGGATTGACTTAGTTGTCGAAAACAAATTAAAACCTTTGGTTTCATACTTCAATTCAATTGTTCAAGTTCACATTTTGAGAACTATTAATGATTTATTGGTGAAGAAGTGAACCTACTTGTTAAACATATGTATTTTGAACTACTCCAGATTAATCATTCCAATTGATCCATTCATTCCAATGGATGTGTGTCAATTGGAATGATTAATCTGGAGTGTTTCAAAATATGCATCCCGTGGAGCACCCGGTAAAGAATTGGTCTCCCACTCTTCTCCATAAGTTTTCGAGTGTCCTGTAAAAGGCAGGTGTTCGAAAAATAAGACATTTTACATCTTTAATTCGGCGATGAGGTTTGCCACCCATCCTGAATGTCTTAATTTTATATTGGCACGGAGAAGACAGATTGCATGTTTTATATGCAGCTGGTCTGCTGGCTACCCCACTCGTGGGATATGCCGTGATGGTATAGTAGTAGTAGTTTCAAAATATGTTTGACATCTACAATTCTAGTAAGTAAAAAATCCAGTTCCCGACATCAAATTGTGTCAAAAAATTCATAACATAAACCTACTTGTTGTTCCTAATCCTTAATTTTCCTTTTGGCTTTTATGACATTATTTAGAAAAAAATATTTATGTAACGATGATATCAGAGCTTAAAAAATGTCGTGAGATGTGTTGACTCGGTCGACACTCGAAAGCTTATAGAAAGTGTGGGATAAATGTGAACAAACACCAAGTATTGTATAATTTGTTGATTATATTACATGAACGTCCTAGTTTACTTTTCAAAATTACTTCAACGTGTTAAACCGTGACTGAATAAACTTTAATATAAACAGTCTGAAAACTTTTAGACATTATTTCTATATATTACAATAGTATGTATGTAAAATAATAATGTAGGTATTTGTATGACAAAATGTGTTTAATTTAGTAATTATAGATATTACTATTCAGTAGAGCTTCCGCTTCAAACAAGCTATTTAGATTGAACTAGCTAAGCTGAATTTTCATACGAGATAGTTTCATGCTGAAAATTTTAATAGTTTATGAAAATATCTTTCAAATTTTAATTTTTCATTTTAGTATCCTTCTGAAAGTCTTCAAAAATGTGGCGAGTATAGTAACATTATTCAAGATTTAAATATGAAGAAGGAAAAGGAAATGATACTGGAGAGACCATGTAGATCAGATATCTGAAAACAGAATCATAAAAAAAGCTGCGAAGGAGACTGCGAAGGAAGTTGGTATACGACCTCGAGGAAGACCACCAAAAAGATGGAAAGATAGCTTGTCTTCAGCATTACAAGAGGCAAGAACTTATGAACCAACAGATGGATGATCTACAACACGAAAAAGTAGCAGATATAAATTTAAATAAGCTTTTTATTCTTCCATAGATCAATCTATTGATAATTACCGAAGAACCCGAAAGACATTTCTCTCACGTTGTTTTATCTAAAGTTAATCTTAACGCTTGTTTCAATTGTACCCAATTCTGTAGTTCTGATACTTGTATATCGATACTTAAAATAAGTCTCAATAATGTTGTTTAACTTTAAATAAATTTATCTGCATTTCGCTATGGAATTATTCTATCGACAGAGTGAATGCATGATTATCTAAACTTGTACATTTTTGTACGTTTCAGCGATGAGGCTTGCCACCCATCCTGAATGTCTTGATTTTATATTGGCACGAAGAGGACAGTTTGCATGTTTCTTACATGCAGCTGATCTGCTGGCTACCCCACTTGTGGGATATGCCGTGATGGTATCGTAGTAGTAGTAGTATTTTTGTAAACAAAAAAAAAACATTATTCACTAGATACTGTTTCCCTATACTATCCCTTTGACGCTCTCCAGCAAAGCAAAAGGCAGATACCTACTTTCCCCCTACATTCAGAATAACGCCATGACATTACTGAATCTCTGATATCACAGGCATAAGATCGGTTAACTGTAAAAGAGGGTCTTATAGAAGCCTTATCAATGTAAGAACATTGAAAACATTATCATCTTTCTCGTGCAATATGATTTACCTTTTTTTCTGATTTGTAAATATGTACGATACATATGAGAATAAAAACCTCCTACGAACTACTTTATTATTAATCAAGGATTATGAAAAAGCTCAACTAAGTTCAAGTGAATAATCAACTGAAATATTTTCATGAAACATTCCTCTGAAAATTTCAATTACCCTCACGTCCGTTTCGATGATAATAATCGGCTAACGTATTGAATGAAAATGAAGCTTTAACTGGACTCAGATGTTGTATTATGAATACATACCTATATACCTACAAAAGGAATACATTTACAAAGTACTGACTTTACCGTTTTAAGGGTCACCAGTGGATAATTTAGTAAAGGATATCGACAAAATAGTCTTTATAATAATATTATGTGGATTATGAATATCTTGGTATAGAAGGTCAATAGACTTATCTTCGTTACATGAGTTTAGAATTCACGTTTTGACGTTATTTAATATTGAAGGCATGATGAGGCATTCCACCCATCCTGATTGTCTTATTTGTATTGGCACGAAGAGGACAATAAGCATTTTAATTACTTGCACTTAGTCCACTGCCCATCCTGCTTTGTCATTTTTTCCTCATTCATTCGTTCAACATGTCTCAACCATGGTAACTTATTTACGCTCATTCTGTCCGCAACACTCTTTTTGTAACTACTAATTTTTCTAATTCTTAAAGATGATTAAATCTAATAACAAACGAAATAATTATTCTTAATCGATGTTATTTTTACAATACACCATTGTATGAGTAGTGAGACAAGACATATGGAACTGTGATGTTTTCCATGAGGATGCGTTTGACAGAACCAAGGGGCGTAACTAAACAAGAAAGGCAGACCACCCACCACGAGGGACTAATAATTGCCCAAGGAGAAGAAGAAGATTGTATGAGGTTACATATGCAAATTTAACACACAAAATTACCATATGAGGCTTAGAAAAGATAACGTCACCACATTTGGTAGTTCTCTCTTATAAATACTGATGACAGCTCCATATCGGAGGCTCTGGTAAGTCGCCCGGTAGCTTAATTGGACAAAACCCATCTCGCGACAAAATAGGTTGCGGGTTCAAGTCCCGTCCGGGGCACTACCAAACGAGGTGACGTTATCTTATCTAGACCTTATATGGTAGGTTCTTGTGTTAAATTTACGACATTTTATTAAAAAAAAATATTTTGTTCCATAATATCTTGATGTAGGTAACGTAACAAAAAACTAATAAAAAAGAAATAATATCCCATCAAGTGAGTACGATACTGGATATCGCTGAGTGTTTTGTAATTAGCATAATATTACGTATTGGGTCAGCATTGAGCTGCTTTGAATGCAATGGTGTTCAATGTTGTCATAGTTCTCTAGCACTTCTAGCACAATTGAATTTCATTAATTGACACGTTACGTAGTTCAGAGCTACTATAGTTTATGATCATGGTTCAAATTATCGTTTATACCGTGCCCTAATTTAAAAATATCTTTGTTGATTATAATGATTTATCGATGAAAATACACCGAAACAAAAAAGTGTTGTCAGTAATAAAGATATGATCAAAAGACAAAAGAAAAAATGATTAAATCTATAATTAAGACAGACAAAATATACACCAAAATAAAACATGCAGTTATCACATAAAGTTATCATGCAAAGATAAAAAAAAACATCTGTGTTTTTTTTCTATATTCTTTGCAGGATGCACGGCTTTTCCAACGGTTATCATTGGCATATTTTTGAAGAATATTCTTGTTCATAATTTGTTATTTGATGATTGATTTGATCATAGATGTGATGGTTATCTGATGGTTATCTTATGTTTCAGAAATTCATTTCCTCTTTAGTTCTTTCATTCACATACAGTCTTAACAATGGTTGACCTGAAAAACAACATCAAGATTTTGAGTGACGCAAAGGTAACAACTATCATGTCACTCATTATTGGTTATATGTCACAATAAATAAAAAAACAAAATAAAAAAAATTAACCAACACACATAATTATATTGCGATATTTTTTTTTCATGAAATTAACTTCGACACAGTTTCCCGACGACTCATTAGGTACCCAATAACTTTGTAAGTCTCTGTTGGCTTGGTGTGGTGTGTGTGTGACCAGACGTTAGAGGTCGCTAGATTAATTTCAGAAGAGGCCAAATTAATGCTTCTTGACCTGTTCTATTTTAAACATACTATAACCAGTCTCTAAAGAGCTTTGGGAAATTATTAACTGGAAAGGTCTATTTTAATCCGTACTTATACAAGTACAATAATTAACTGGGTGAGCTTAATAATTATACTATATTACTTACATATTTTTAGTTATAACTCATACTTGAGGAAATCTGCTAAGGAAAATAACTTAAAGAGTATTTAGATTTTTGCTTAGTCTAGGCGATATTCTCTGCTTCGCAATCTATGTACCTATTTACATAATATTGTTCTTGTGTATTGTATTATTGTTATCATTGTCAATATTTATGTAAGCACCTATATTATTTAAAAAAAAAAAATTATATCTGAGTTTTGTTATAAACCCAAATACAACCTTATACACCTTTCACAGTAAGCTAAAAGCTTGTGTCGTGAAAGGGGAGTTTGCCGGCACCTGGGGTCGAACCACAGACCCCTGTATACCTGTAATTAATTTATTATTCTTGTGAAATGATAGGGTACAATGCGTGTATTTCTAGTTTTAAAAAAAATAATCTTTCTCTATTTATTTTATATTCCAACTGGCAAAGTCTTTGTCAAACTCATTTCATAGAAATTTACCTTGATCATTCAGCTAAATCTTTCTAATAATATTGAGTCATAATTTACAACTCTATTTTTAATGTTATAAAATTGTTTTAATATTCAAATTAAATTTAGAAAAATGGCGTCCAGGTTTTCCATCATAATTTAGTAATAATTTGACATAACAGAAAAACGATTTCTCATACTGATTAACGAGAGTCATTGACGATGATGGATATACCCCAAGGCACAATTTGTTTCAAAAGCTTGCAATAATCACAGATCTAAAGCAATTTGTTTCAAGCTACCGATTTTAGAAAAATAATAAAATTTAATCTCAAAAGCAAGAAAATGTAATAACATTATCTACCTACACTCTTATTTTTTATTGTTTTAACACTCAATGAAAAGCATATGTTTTTTTCTTAGTATTAATTTATTTATTTCTTGTACAAAAGAAACAATAAACAGCATTTTAGTAAAAAAAACAATATTCGCTGTCATTGTACGTAAACAGTAAACAGTCAAGACAATAATAAATTATTAATTTTGGGAAACCGCCGCGACAATAGAGAACGATGGGGCTTCCTACAGGACGAATCCGGAGCATGTGACTGTGATGCAGCACAGACTATGCCAGACTTGTTGGAGTGTCCATTGTGCCCTGTCACTTGCACTATGGAGGATATTTTTGACGCATCTCCACCTGATGTGCGTTTTGCACAGTACTGGAGATCAGTTTGATTGTTTTTTTTTCAGGGTTTCGATACGATAAATAATATTGATAATTTATTAATTTAAAAATAAAAGAAACTTTGTATTTTCCACTAAAATAACTTTATTCAGTTAAAACGTTTTCGAAACTACTTGTTCCATCGTAATGAAATATAACACAAAAATACAGACACGTAGATATTCTATGACACAAATATACAAGAAAAAAAAACACTGACCACGTCCAATCGTTAGTTTTAGAAAATCTTTCAGTTAAAACTAATTGCTTAATTTTTATACGTTTATTCATTCATTCATATAAAATCAATTCATACAGATCAATCTAGTAATAAACTAAGATATGAATCTTGTATTATGGGTACTAATGCGATGATACACATATATACAATGCACTAAACACATTTACATGTAACACACAGATACAAGACGATTTGAAAAAGGTCATTCTTTAATCTGCCCTGGCTGGGAATCGAACCCGGGACCTCGTGACTCAAAGGCAAGAGCTTTATAATATTAACTTATGTATTAAATATAGGTTATTATTTAAAGGTTCATTTATTACTATAATTATCAAAATATTTGACAATCTAAGTACATTTTTTATAATAACTAGTTAATATGTGCAAACGAAAAATATGCGCTTGAAGCGCATATTTTATTTCTAAATCCATTTTTACAAAGTAAGGAGATTAGAACATTATTGCTGGAAAAAATCAAAATTTTTGTCATTTTCACCAATACTGCAAAACAAATTGCATCAAAATATATACCTAAGTTGTTTGTGACTATCCAATTTCAGAATCCTTGTCCATGCACTTTATAAAGTGTTAAAAATATTGTATTTCAATTACTGAGAAGGTAGGGATTCTTTATTTACTTTCTCTTTTACAAATTTATTGTTAGTGCGTGATCGATGAATTCAGGTTCTTTAAAATTGTAGGATGTCAGTTTTATTTAATATTTTATCAGTGAGAGCACCTGGTAAAGAACTTCTCTTCCACTCTTTTCCGTTTGTTTTCGCATGTCAGACATTTTACATCCTTATTTCAGTGTTGAGGTTTGCTTATCATCCCAAATGTTTAAATTTCTTAATGAAAATTTGTATGTTTATATCACGCGGCTGGGTTTGTTGACTACCCTACTTGTGGGATAGGCTGTGATGGATACTAGTTAAGCAGTTGTAGCATTAGTAGTGTTATCAGTCGATGTTGTCGACCAATGGTACTCGATATATGTATGTGATAAATCATTAAAAATAAACGCTTTTGCATAATACTTCCACTTAATTGGTCACGAGCCAGCTTTCAGAAGCTTCCGCTGTCATCATCAGGCTACCGTTAAGCGAAAAAACTACAATCTTTTATCAAAATATTTTTCGACTGTTTATTGAGTAGAAAATAATTATCTATCCAATTAATACAAAATATCTCCACCAAGAGGGAGACCATAGAATACCTGGATAACATAATGCAATAGAATTCCGAGAAGAAATATTCTGAATAAAGATGACATAGCAAACAGAAAGATAAATGTACAACCTCAGAACGAGAAGAGTCGACCCAAACAGCTTTCAGCAGTAATAAGTTGGTAGAGTGCCAGGAAGAAGAAGAAGAAGATTGAGTGGAAAATAATAGGAGGAATAATGGGAGTTTGTATTGATCACTAATGAATAGTTAATATTGACAACCGTTTGGAGGAGATTATAAGTAGCCATCTGCAGCATTGGAAAAAAATAAAAAAAAAACACATAAGAAATGATTAATATTTTTATCACAATTAAAAAAACATTTAAAATAAAACACTGTAGGTATTACTTTCACTATAAATAATATTTGACCTAGAGGCCTTTCGGGTAGACAACCATCATCAGTGTGTTTTTATTAAAAACTGAAAAAAAATCTGATAAAAACTCACTGATGATGGGTCCGTTCTGACGATGGGACCCGAAAGGCCTCTGAGTCAATAATTATTCATAGTGGAAGTAGTAATACAGTGTTTTATTTTAAATCTTTTTTAATTCTGATAAAAAATATTACTCATGTGTGATGTGTTTTTTTTTGTTTTCCCGATTCCGTACAAAAGCAAATGCTACAGATGGTTTCTTATAATCTGCTCCAAACGGTTATCAATATTGAATGATCTTTCACAAAGCTTTTCCAAATACTATGCAGTCATTATTTTTATCAGAATTTTTGGTGATTTCGGTGCTTAAATAGAGAGACTTCACATTAGTATAGAATATGGAAAGCTTATAATTTATAATTTCAAACAGTGATATAATACAATTTTTATACAAACTTACAAATTCACTACAACTATTTCGTAATGTAACTCTTACTAAACTTTTACGTAATAATTATGAACGTATCGAGTTTTCTCATAAACTTGGTTTCTTAAGAGAATATTATCTTTAACACAATCAACAAATAAGTTTAGTAATTCAGAGTTCTTTAAAATAAAAACATATAATTTTTCTATTCTTCTAAAGACGTGAAAGTTTCTATAATGATGCAATTATACGTGTCATTGTATTCATAGGAGAAACTTTATGTTACAGAGTTCGAATAACTATGTGAACTTAGGTGTAACTGAAATTTTATATATAATATACTTTCAAGAACGAACTAAGTTAAAAGAAACGATTACATGAAAATTCTTCGAAATACAATTGTTCGAATTTACAGTTGTTTGAAAAAATAATTATTCGAATTAGCAAATCTTCGAATAACATTTGTTCGACTATCAATTATTCGAATAACAATTAATGGAAAGTGAATTGTTCGACTAACATTTGTTAGAAAACCCTATTCTTCGAATTATTTTATATTAATCTAAATTCATTTTATTTTGATCTTTAGAAGCAGGTCATATTATTATTCACAAGATTATATGACGTTTCTGAGTATAAAACTCCAGCCATACCTCATCCAACTGAGGACGAGTTCATAAGGAGCAAATGTCATATATGTGCGTTCAGAAAAATTGAGGCTATTACATATTGAGGGCTTTACTATATATCTAATCAAAATTGTTCTCTATGTTGGTGTTAGGGTAGATTGACAATCTCTCTCTCTCTTGCTCTCGTTAAATATCAATATAGTGGAAAATATTTTATTTTTAATTTCCTTATAAAATGTCTGCTTTAAAATCTAATATCGTAAACTAATAGAGTTGAAGACAGGCAGCTGTGCGTCAACATCTGTCACAATTTAATAATATGTATTGGATATATTTTATAAGTTGCTTATCGTCGTTGTATATTCAAAATGGGGTATGTAAATTTATAAATGTTTTTACAATAGACCATTAAAGGTCACGTGGTCTTGTCTATGGATTTGCTTTTGCTTGAGGGGCAAACAATCAGATTGCGCAAATCATCCTTGTAGGATGTTATGCCATAAGAGAAAAAAAAAGAAAGTCAGACGACAAAATAATAACAAAATCGACACTTTTTGATTATTAGGTATACTTTAGGCGTTCCACCTAATATTACCACGTAATTTGAGCACACGACAAAATAATAACAAAACAAACACTGACAGTTGAATACATTATTTAATACATGCATACAACGCTCTTTGAATATGTCCTATCTGAGATAGCGTGTGCTAGGGTACTTCATCTCTTTTTCACACATACTTAGAACTACGCAATAAGAAAGAGATACATCCTTAAGCTTTTTCTTCTACGTGGTACGCTTTTTTCTTTTATAGAAATATGTACCTTATTACCTTATACTGAAAGCATGTTATTTAATATTACGTTAGTTTTTGAACGATTGAATAATAAATTATGGTCAAGTTGGTAAACACTGTGAATGTGTTGTATTTCGTCTGTTGTGTTGGGATGGGATGCCTGATGCTCCTCAATGATTTTTCTGTAACGTCATCCTTTAATGGTCTTTAATGATAATAAACTGTTTATAATAGCATTTCAATCATTTTATAAAGTGATTCTTAGTATCAAATATCCAAATTGAATACTTAAAAAAAGAATATCACATGCCAACAAAAAGTCCAAACAACAATTTTAATGCCCTAATGGACAGTTTTTAAAGAGTATGCGTAAATAAAAATGTTCGAACATAGCTCATTTTGAATATGAAACGACGTTAAAGGGCATTTACGTTAAACTAAAACATTATTTTGTAAACCTCTAATGCAAGACAAAATAACTGCCAAATGACAAAGCTATCACTAGGTACATACAAGTTTTAGAATTTCGTTGAGTTATAACGATAATTACGCACATAGTAAATTTTATTTCAAAATAACGAAAAATTACATTGGCACTTCTTAATCTAGTCCAAAGATATTTGGTGTGGTTGTGTTGCCTTCTTTGACATTATTGTTGCCAGTAGTAAAAACCCAAGAGCAAACGAATATTTTTACTGGTACAAAAGTAAAAATAATGAGAATTGTTTGAATGATACGGTATTAATACATTAAACATAACTATACTTTTCAAATAATATTTTATTATAGGTACTGCATGTACCTTTATTCTTACATTGTCTTTTTGAAATATTATTTTACTGAATTTTAAGTTTAAACTTAGACTATGGCAGCACTGTCCTGGCGTCGTAAAGCGCGAAATTCGGCTTTATTTTACAAATTTTCACGCAGCAGAAGAAAATGGAGTACGAATATATAATTGGAGAAAAGGGGAATAGAAAACTTCTTTTTCGATCCCACTTATTTGTTAAAGACAAATCAGTGGGTGAAAGTATTTATTGGAAGTGTGATTACTTCCAAAAATCATCATGCAGGGCAAGAATCGTTACCAAGAGGGAGGAAGTGGTCAAAGTTTGCCTTGAACACACCCATATAGCAAGAGCTGAAGAGGTAGAGAGGCAAAAAATTATGCAAAACATAAGGATGGAAGCGATGAGCACCCGTGACCCACCAACATTTATAATTTCTTCAGCCGTTGCAACAATTAATCAGGTAGGAGATTTAGTTTTCACATATGATTAATGTTCCACCAATAGCATCTTTCACAGCATGTAGTCAACTCACAAAGCAATGTAATTGAAAATAATTTGATTTATTTTTAGGTTGTGGGAGCCAATTTACCATCAATTGGGAGCCTCAAGAGGACAATACACCATATAAGACAAAAAAGTGACATCGCTCCAACAAATCCCTCTAGTGCAAGAGAAATCATTCTGCCAGAAGAATATAAATTATCAGAGAGAATGGAGCAATTTCTGATGTTTGATTCCGGTATGACCGATGACAGAATGATAATCTTTAGCACTCGGAGGAATATAGTAGCCTTAAGTCGTGCCAATCACTGGTATGGTGATGGTACCTTTAATACTGTACCACACCTCTTTGGACAGCTATACACAATTCATGGGATGGAGGGGCAGAATTCGGTACCGCTAATTTATGCGTTACTCCCAAATAAAACACATACCACATATTGCTTATTGTTAAATACAGTAAAACAACTGTGGCCGGGTGTGGTGCCTCATACATTTTTGTCAGACTATGAGCCAAGTATGATTAAAGCCATGCGTGACGTATTCCCAGAGGTTGTTCACAGAGGGTGCTTCTTTCATTTTGCTCAATGCATTTTTAGAAAGGTACAAATGCAAGGGTTAAAGCAACGGTATGAATCAGATGTAATTTTTGCATCGGAAATTCGACTGTTGCCTGCCCTCGCATTTGTACCTGTCTCCAGAGTAATAGAATGTTTTGAGCAAGTGCAAGGAGTATTTCCCGAAGAAGCACAATCTATAATAGATTATTTTGAGGATACGTGGATAGGCAGGCCTGACAATCGTGTTGGACGTCGCTCACCATTATTCAGCCACAGTATATGGAATTGTTTCCAAACGGTTGTGGATGGGCTACCAAAAACGAATAACAGCATTGAGGGATGGCATCGAGGTTTCCAATTCCAAATCTCCGGAAACCATCCAAATATTTGGAAATTTTTAGATGCTGTTAAAAGGGAGCAGAGCCTAACAGACTTAAAGCTGGACCAACACGAGAGTGGAGCTGAACCTCCTCGACAAAGAAGAAAATATCGTGATAGCGATTCCAGGTTAAGACGAATTGTCTCAGACTGGAATCAAAATACAGATATTTTGGACTATCTACGTCGCATTACACACAATATTGTTTTTTAAATATGTATATATATATTTGTTCTATTATTCTATTAGTTATTTATTACATTATGTACATTGCAATTATCCACAGCAATAGTTTGGCACCATTTTTGATAGATTTTAAAGAAAATCTAAATTGCTTAGTTGTTGTTTGTATTTTATTGGTATTTGTATTGTAAAACTCCATTATAATCAAAAAATAGAATCTAATTATTTGGTTTCACAAGTACTTTATTGAACAGTTACTTGAAACAAGTACTAAATATTTTTTGCTTTAATTGATAAGTTTCAGGCCAGATTCAAGACCTTGTATTTTCTTAAATTATCAGTGTCATATAAGAAGCAAAAGCCTTAAAAAAATTGTGTAAAAAAGTTATGCAGTAAGGCCGACCACCAATTTTGTATTTAGTGTGGTGTCGAAAGAGTGCTTTGTTTAATTTATAGTGAATAATTTTTCATTATCCCGTTTTCAAAACTTATAAGTGTTGTAAAATAAAAATCCATTTTCTTTTGATTGTAAATCGCTGTTTTTAAATCACATCTATCCCAGATGGCAAACTTCTTATTATATTATATAATAGGTATGAATAATGTTAACAAAAACTATTACAAAAAAATGTGTATGATTTCATATTTAATTTACAATAAACAATCACAATAAAATTCCTATATAGTTAATATTAAATAATAATCACTACCATAAATGTTTTATATTACGAACACTCAATTTTATGTATATTCTGATAGTACAAGTTTGAATACCCCCTATATACATTATATTATAAGACTGTGTTTTTTCTTCTGTTCTATCTTTTAATAATAGTTTTTATTTGTACTTGTAATATGTTTCAAACTATGTTTTTGTGTGCAAGCGATGGCTGCTTGTGCGAGCAGATGAATGAGCAGAATGTGCGATACTTAAATAATTGTCTTAACTGTGGTACATGTTTGTAGATGATAGCTGAGTAATGAACGACTTATATTTATTTTGTAAACCACATTTATAGTTGTTGTCAGTTTTGTACTTTTTATCAACAAATAAAATAAATTAAAAATTATATGTTATATCCACATGCATTCATATCTTCTGCTAATTCATAATGTTTTTTTCAATAGATAATAATACTTTTGCCTAATCTGTCATTACTGTATTTATTCATATTTTTGCAGAACAGCATGTGCCTTGACAAATATGTAAATAAAAAGTCTGTCTTCTAGATCTAATTTAAATTCAAACTTGGTATTAAATATTTTTTTTAAATATCAACATTCACAATCTATAACATCTTATATATGTAATATTTTTTTATGATCCTCTCTTTATTGAGAATAATTTGTGCTTTTAGGGGTGTTATTATTGGAAATTGTTTTTTTATCAAAATTGTATATTCTTATTAACGCATTCATGATTTTGTATTTATAATAAATTAAGAAGTATATTATTATTTTTAATTAATTCATTCAATTCTATGATATCAATGTTTCACTCCCTTTATTGTTTTTATTTTCATTATGTCTAACAACCAAACGGGTTACTATTACAACTACTACTAACCATTCCAACATATCATTAATGTGGGGTAGCCAGCAGACCTGTCATATTTAACAACACACATGCAAAACGCCCTCTCCGAATGGGCTTATAAATTGGACATTATATAGGTACTTATTGTTTGTGATTGTATATAATATATGTTTATTGTATATACTGTTCTATTGGCTTTAAAAAACATTTCTATTCAATATTAAAATATATAATTTTCATCCAATATACTTACAAGTTTTTCTTTTTCATAACTTAACTTCTTCCTGCTTCTCAATAGAATTAGATTATAATGTAAGATATAACACAACACAAAACCCTCAAGTTCCCATACAGGAGTTTTGTAACTTATCATTAGTACTAACTACTCGTACCAATATCAGGATCTGTAAACCAAATCTATTAGAGTTAAGCACAAATAAAATGTTAAATGTTTCGAGTGGTTAGTAGTTAATACAATGCTCCAATGAGTGTTCTTCATTCTCATACATATGCATTACCAGAAATGTAAGAAATGCAGCATTATTGAGGATACTACAAATAATCACAACAAATCATTTTTTTATTTATTTATTCTTTTTGCACATCATCATTATATAACAGTGTTAACAAAACAATATAAAACTTAAAATACAAGGACGATATGCAGTGGCGAGATTATCACTATAAAGTGATTTCTTCCATCTAACCACGTTTTCAGGTCTCACATTACAACTTATTGCTCCATGAACAAAATAATACTGTCACAAGTTTAGCAAATATCAATATGAATACAATATGAATAATTTACTAGTGTCATATCCATGTTTATACGACTCTATAGGCCTTGAGATTCTCAGTGAGCTTCATTGATGTCTACCTTTAATGAATGTTGTGTACAATATTTTGCTATTCACATGGCACAGACATCTGCTATTTCATCTTGCCTTCACTATGGTAGTCTATGCTGGTTTCTGTTTGACGGTTCACCTCAGAAAAAATTGATTCTGTTCTGGTATAATCTACTAGGTTCATTTTTTCTCAGATAATACAATATTGAACATCTTCGTCTGCTCGTAATACACAATATTGGTATCTGGAGAGATAATTATCTGGCATTTCCAAAATTTGTGTCAATCTACTTGATGCACAATCAATTAAACCATGCAGGTATCTGGAAACAAATAAAGACATATTATACATTAATCCTCACAACAGTGCATGTCCAAAGATGGACAGGTAGTCTTGAACAATACACATAGGTATCTATAAGTTTAACAGATCCAATAATAATAATAATATGACTATTTATATAGCGCCGTAGTGTGATAATATCACTTCAAGGGCGCTTTACATTATTTAGGATCAACATCCACGTCCATTTTAAAATTACTTAATATAAAATAAAAATTGTCGTCAGAAAGATAAAAAAATCATAATGATATTACAGTTTTAATACATTCATATGCTAAATATCGTTTGACTGTCCTAATCTGCCTAAGATGATATAAAACAAGAACTAACTGTGGCACCAATTTGCTGCTCCATTGACAGGCCACTGTTCACGACCCACTCCAAGAATTTTTACAAATGTCTTTGGCCTGATGCTCACCCCTCCAACAGGTATCATATGTCATCTTCTCTTGGAGGCAAATCATGTGAATTCAGTTTTGTCTGGAAAAATTCAAAAATTTTAAAATTCTATTCAAAGCTTTGTCAAAATTCACAAAATCATTTTTTGTTTGCATCCTTGCTGTTAGCTTTGATAAGAGCTTAGATGTTGCTTGTGTCACTGAACTCATACAATGGTTCATTGAAAAAAGTAATTGACGAATATTGTAATATTGTTGAAATACTCCTATATTCAAGGAAAAATGTTTTATACATTTATTATTCTGTAGTTCCTTCATCTGACTTTTGTTTAATACATTGACACAAGTATGTTATTTATATACAGAATAAATATATCAATGAAAAGAATTATAAATGTACTTACCAGTCATGTTATTTGCAGTTTCATTACTGCATTACATTTGAATTCAAAAATGTATTCCAATATAATTTTACACAGTAGCATAATAGAGTCCCTGTCATTGCAAGTCAATATGTTAACGCGTAACAAAATAATATTATTTTAGCAATTTTTATCTACTCAGTATGATGTCTTCACTTTTTCGACATGACTTCTCATTTAATCTTGAAAATGAATTAACTGATTAATTCTCAATTCCACAAACCAATTCCATTATACACAGAGATTTTACGTACAACGAGCATTACACCGTTTATTTACAACTTCTCAACTGACAGCTATCGTCATGATGGCGGCCAGCAGTGTTACCAACATACTATTAGTATTAGAGTCTTTGTGGTAAAAATTCGGAGAATTATATTTCGAAGAATTGTTGTTACCAGTATGACATCTAAAAATTCGAAGAATTGTGTTTTTCTGATAATTGTGGATTCGAATAAATTGTCATTCGAATAATTGCCATTCGAAAAAAAGTAAATTCGAACAAATGTTTTTCGAAGAATTGTCCATTCGAATAATTGTAATTCGAATAATTTTCCTGTCACCAAAGAAACTATCCTCATTACCTACTTACAAAATAATATCGAAATAATATGTAATATGTATAACACTAGTTTTTGAGTAGAATTGTGTCACCGAGTTTCGAAATCAACTGTAACACATTTTTGTGATACGGAGATTTTATTTATTAATTTATTGTAAAAAGAAGCAATGAACAGCATTAGGTACAGTAAAAAAAAACCTTTTCGCTGTCATTGTACGTAAACATTTAACAACCAAATATCACAAAATATAATAGAAAAATACAGACACATAGATATTCGATAAAAACTATTATACAAGTATTAAATGTACATTCTTGAAGTCAAACAAGTTTGTTAATTATAAGATCATTAGAACAGTTAAATTTTCAAAATAAATTTTGGTTTTAAATAAAAAAGTATATTTTTTATACTTAAAATAGCTCCTATTGATCGATTGAGTTAGAGAGGATATTAAAAACATGATATTAAAGAAAACATGCCAGATTCTTTTCTCATTATCAAATTATTTTAATTTTTCTGTAAAAATTGTGAGTGTTTTGAAAGAAACAATTTTCCATGATAATAGAATATTTAATTACGAACCCAACGAAATAATTAATTTATAACTCAATTTTCATGACAATGTGTTATAGCGGATTTCGAAACTCAGGCGACACATTCAGTTAAAAACAAAACATGTTTATCAGTTCTTCAGTAAAAAATAAAACATGTTTATCAGTTCCGTGAAGTACTCGGCAAAGAATAATTGGTCTCCAACTTTGTTCCGTAAATTTTACATGTTCTGTAGAAGGTAGGTGTCCATAAAAAGTAATGCATTTTCTCAATCAAATTCAGCGATGAGATTTGACACCTATCTTGAATTCTTTATTTTTTAATGGTTCTCAATAGATAGTTTGTATGGTTAGTTGGAAAACATCACATTCTAGTTATAAAATGGCCCTCTGTATATTAAGTTGTATAACTGATATTTTGTTGATACTTTGTATTGATTTGAAATATTGTAGCCAATGTATACATAGTGAATAATAAAATAAAATAAATTATAATAAACAAAATAATAATTTATAAATAATCAAAACACTGTTATATTTTCACTATATTTTTTTTTAAAAAAAAAGATATATCTGGGTTTTTGTTATAAACCCAAATACAACCCTATACACCTTTTCACAGTAAGCTACTTAAAGCTTGTGTCGTGAAAGGGGAGTTTGCCGGCACCTGGGATCGAACCACGGACCCCTTATTCTGGAGGCCGAGACTCTACCTCCAGGCTACCGACGAACTCTATTTAAACTTTATTTAATCTCTAACGTTTTCGCCCACTTCAATGGGCATTCTCAAGAGTACTGAATCAGTATAATGTCCCCTCTCCCCCCTCTGTGACCACCTCAATTTTTATAAAGGACATTATACTGATTCAGTACTCTTGAGAATGCCCATTGAAGTGGGCGAAAACGTTAAAGTTTAAATAAATATAGTGAAAATATAACAGTGTTTTGATTATTTAGAAATTATTAAATATTAATTTACACAGTGTGAACACAAACACCCTTCAACAATCAAACAAAATAATGTTTATTAATACTGCTGGTCTGCTGGCTACTTTATTAGTGGGATACGCCATGATGTTAATGTGGGATATGCTGTGATAGGAAAGCAGTAGTAGTTACCTATTAATTGTGTCGGTGCACACGTAGTAGAATTCCATAATTGCGTTAATTAAAATAAGGGCTTCTTTCTATTATTGCTTTAAATTGTGAGTAGATGATAGTAGGTATAGTAGTAGAAGTTGTAGTAAGACAGGTCTTTATATGGATATTCTTTACCTTTACGATCGGTATTATTTTTAAATACTTGCATAATTTTTACAATCCTCCAAAAACTTACATAACTTGTAAGTAATTAAAATTTGACAATAGTTAAACAATTAATTATTGAAATCCCTAAAAACTTTGAATTTAATAATATTTTCCCCGAATACAAAGAATCAAAGCCATGTTGTATATAATTGAAACAAGTTGTCTAACTTCTGTTTTAATCTGTATTAATTAAAGTTTGGGAATCACTGTCTAAAATTATTTGTAGGTAATAATAGTTCTTGTTGTTGTTGTTGTCGCTGTTAATGTTGAATGTTTGGGAAACATTATCAAATGTTATTTTGTTTTATAGATTAAACAGATTATATGATAACAAAACTATTATTATTAATAGTTGCCTTTAATTTTTTTGTTTAACATAAACATTTATTTTTTCGTTTAACATATTTATTTCATTTATTTATTTCATACAGTTATGATGATGATTTTGGATGATTTTATGTTGACGCCGTTTAAGAGTCCCTAGACCGTCTCAAGGGCGCCAGTGAAGAGTTCAGTTTTTAATTTGATTCTGAAGCTGGTGACAGTCTGACTATCTCTCAATGGCACCGGTAGGCGGTTCCGAAGTTATATACAATACCAGCAGTTAATTAATACATACATTATCATTTACAATACATGCAAATAGGTCTTGTTTAATATATTTATTTTGATTTGTGTTTCTCCAAATTGACTTACCTATAGGTTTTCTTTATTTTGTCTCAATTTTTTACTTCTGTGTTGTTTTTGATTTGAACTGCAAATTGACTTATTGTTGATGTTGTTATTTTTATGTTAATTAACATATGAAAGCCGTTGTCTTGATTTTTGTTGGAACGAAGAGGACGGCCCGCATATTTGTTACATGCGTCTGATCTGTTGGCTACCCCTAGTTGATATATTATCAATAAAATTATGAAGCTACAGAGAATTCATCCATCAATAATGACACATTAATTTATTAGGGTGATTATTTCTTCATGTTAAAAGCTAGTTGTTAAATAGTTTTGCGTGTTCATATAATTTTCAACACTTTTAATAAAATAGTCTTAGAAATAATAAAAACTCATAGTCTCACGTAAATAATAAAAAGTTTTACTCAAGCTTTTTCTTTGAAATGCTGATAAGCTCATGCATAATTTAATAGTAGCTTTTAAATCACTATTAAAACATAGAAAAAGTAAAACTTACTTTATTTTTCTTTATTTTAATGAAGTTATTTTAACGTAACAGTAATAAGCTACAATAATTTTGACATTACAAATAGGTTAGAAGTTACAAAAAATATTTAGATGTTAGATTTCACATTTTTCATATTTTAATTCGTTTGTTTTTATTTATATATGTACGTTATAAGAATTGCTTCAACCAAAAAACGACAAATATTGGTATTTTTTTGTAATAAAGGATTATCCCAGAGCAGGTCAATCAACCTAGTTGGATTGTCCTACATATGTCCTGTATCTTTTGTATGATTTGTATGTTGAATAAATAAATAAGTTGCAATCCCCAAACATTGATTTAAACTTGATGAAGAACGTGATTAATTAGTTGGTTGTCAATGATAGGGAGACTTCGACCATCGGTAAGAGTGAAAGCGGACGGTTGGCTGTCTTTGAGATGTAGACGCATGCTGAAGATCCATAAGTCGAACTATGTCTGAAATTAAAAAATGTTGATCAGGGTAGGCAACTCTCTAAAAAGATCACCCAATAACAATGAGATAATAATTATATATTGGGAAAAAATATTTAATTTATTTCATTGAAAACTGTTTTTTTTTTATAATTATGAAATCATGTCAATCAAAAGTTTTGTAAGATAGATATTAGTAAAAATCACTTATAAAAATTTAACGATAAGGTGTACCATCCATCCCGAATGTCTTTCCTTTTATTGACTTAGAGAGGATGACTTGTATGTTTATTGCACGTGATTGCTGACTACCCTTCATGTCAGATGTGTGGTGGTATAATTGTATGAATAAATGTCAGAAATTTTGTTAAGATATTGTCAGAAAAATTCATCAGAAAATTGGCACACGAATATGAAAATAATGTTATTTTCTAACAATTTTTTTCCAGAACGTATATAAAATATTTTTATTATATTTGCAATATGTTTTTTTTGGTTAAGACGATATTTTCTTGTGCGAAGCTGGGACAAATGTTAGTTTAAGAATATTGTAGATTACCTCAGTAATTTGTGAGTTATATAGATCGCTATAGAAGTTTTCATGAAAGAGTCATTATTTTTTAATATGTTTAATATTTTTTTAACAACATATTTGCGTACAAATAGGCATTTTGTAATATTTTTTTCCATAATTGGCTTATATTGAAGGTTGTAAATGGCTATTATGTTAATGTATCGAAACAAGGTTAGTTGGGAAAAATCAGCGATGCGATAATAAGTCCGAAAAAATATTTCGTTTTTTTTATTACTCTATAACCGCAATTTATGTGTTAGCTCTAAGTCATAAAATAAAATAATTTTAACCCCTAAATTTGTAGTTCTACTGCTGCTGACCTACTTTGATTTCAAAATAATAGCAAAAAAAAACTTTATTTTTAACGTACTCGATTTGTCTCTGAAAAAATAGAGGTATTATTTATGTATTCATTCATCCAAATATACACATTATTACACACATTATTGATCACCAAATACTCACGTAGTATTTTACATCAAACATAGAAATAAATGAGAAATAAAAAAAAATGTATTTCTCACTCTCACACTGTATTCCATGTGGGGTAGACAGAGAGAATGAAGGCCATATAGATCTATCCTTACACTTCCTTGCTTCTTCTACATTCATACAATTTCTCATACTCGCACGTCAATTTCTCTTATCACACACACGATGAGAATTTGATCCACGTGATCGAGCTTCGTGGTTATCAGATGTCCGCGCTTTCTCACATCCCCTCTGTTGCAGGCAAATGCCGTAAAATATTTTCTTTTTAAAATAACTATCAAGAATATGTGATTAACTTATCTACCAAAAGACGTAGTGAAATGTTCATATCACGATACACTCACCCATCGCACAATATAATTTATTTGTATTATTTTATAACTTTGTATCGACGTTCCCAGCATCACGATTTTTTTTACCAGCCTCAAAGCTGAACAAACATATTGGCAAATTCCCCAGCGCGAAGAGCTTTTCAAATGTTTAATGGTCTGGCTGGAGATGTTGATATCTTTAACGTGGCGTTTTCAAAATTTATAAGAGAAATCAAGGATATTTTGTAGTTGTGTTATCGTTTGGATATCGTTTAAGGTTTTCTTCTGGGATCGCCTTAGACTTCAGCTCTAATGATCCTTGTGAGAATCGTCTTATAAACAGTAACAATAATAATTATTTATGCTTCATATTGTGCAATAAAGTTTATTATTATAAGTGCATGCATTGGTTCGACATGTAACAATCAAGAAATTAATTATTCGATGTAAGGGTGTTAAAAAAATGTAAACGTACCGTCATTTTTAATGGCCACTGAATTTTACTGGTTAGGTCTCAAAACGTACACACAATTAAAAATAGATAAGCCAAATTCACACACCACAAAGAATATTAACAAAGTGGCCACTTCTCATTAATCCTAACCCTAAGGTTAGTAGGTTTATACGTGTACAAACATCATTTGTATCATCATCAAATTATAAAAACCTTTAGAGTTATATTAATATTATATTCAGTGTATACTTTTCCACTTATGTTCATATTGTTATCTCTTTACAGTTTCCAGTATATTATATAATACGTAGTACTAGGATAACATGAAACATCCTTCTTTCTGTTACAACGTTGCTGACTCCAGGGATGCTCCAGAATAGAATTATTATTGCACACGATCAAACCTCGGTTAACCCTCAGGTACCAGCGGGTATAAGTCACGTTTTACAAAATGATATGTTATCAAAATGACCGTTTTAAATTTTAATTTCGGTTTTGGCTAGTCTCAACAAAAAAAAAGGTTTTATTTAATAACGCTTACTGACATGCCCCGTGGAGCACCCGGTAAATAATTGTCTCCCACTCTTCTGCGTAAGTTTTCGAGTGTCCTGTAAAAGGCAGGTGTTCGAAAAAATTAAGACATTATACATCTTAAATTCAGCGATGAGGTTTGCCACCAATCCTGAATGTCTTGATTTTATATTGGCACGAAAAGAACAGTTTGCATGTTTCTTACATGCAGCTGATCTGTTGGCTACCCCACTTGTGGGATATGCCGTGATGGTATAGTATAGTATAGCTTACTGACAGGCATGTCTTGATTATACAGTAAAGCTTCTTTATGTTATGATTTTTTTGACACAATAGACCATTAAAGGTCACGTGGTCTTGTCTATGGTTTTGCTTTTGCTTGAGGGGCAAACAGTCAGATTGCGCAAATCATCCTTGTAGGATGTTATGCCATAAGAGAAAAAAAAGAAAGTCAGACGACAAAATAATAACAAAATCGACACTGACAGTTTTTTTTTAATTATTAGGTATTCTTTAGGCGTTCCACCTAAAATTGAGTAATTTTGTAATACTGACAGTCGGAAGGATAATACCGACATGACAACGCTCTTCTTTGAAATAATTTACTATCTGAGATAGCATGTGTTATGGTACTTTATCTCTTTTTCATGCATAGTTAGAACTGCGCAGTTAGAAAGAGATACCACCTTTTTGTTTGCTTTGTCTTTGTTTTAGAACAGCGCAGTTAGAAAGAGATACCACATTTTTGTTTGTTTTGTTTTTGTTCCGTTGTGGACCTCCAAACATTTTTCTGTGACGTCATCCTTTAATGGTCTATTGAATGTCTGGAACTGCTTTTAACTGAAACAACTGAAATATTTTTTGCGTCAGTAAAATTCAAAACAAAACACGTACCTACATATGCAAATGTCAAAGATAAAAAAATATAAAATAAAATATAAGAGAAAAAATATAAAAGATTTTAAAATTTTAAAATACAATGCATTCACGTAGAGAATATAAAAATATAAACCACAATACAACAAGATACACATAATACATGTTGAATGATATTTGGCCAAAAGTGTACCTACTGTTTTTTCGTCCACAAGGTTTCCGATAGCTTGATGTCCCTCTTCCTAATCATCTTCGAAGAGGTAACTCGATTTCCGTAAAGTCGATCTTAATGGATGAGGCTGATTTTTGCTCTGTACTCTGGAGAGTAAATTTGGTATTTTTTTTTTTAATGAGTTCAGTTAAAAAATCGATTACAATTTCGGAACTTTTTTAGCTAAATGCAGTGCACTTATATAATTTTAAATACGGTTTATGATTTTGTCTAGTGACTTGTGTGGAAATGTTAACATTTTTTTTGTAGATGCGATTAAAGGTATTTATAAACGTTTTGTTCTACAATTGATTCAACATAGCGAAAGCGACGTCTTTCGACGTTAAAGTCTTTTAAGTATCTTGCGTTGATTAATCGACAAGTTTGTCCAATCATGTAATTTAAGTACCTACTATTCTACCAGTACTATAAATAAATTTTAAAATAAAAATAAAAGTTAATATTTTCTGTACCTTCTAGGTACTATTGGTCAATTGTTTCGTAAAAAGATCAAATATTCAAGATAAAATATATTTAGAGTTAAACAAAAAAGGACAAGTTATGATAGAAATAAGTTTAGGTCGAAATCGGATTATATGCCAAAATACGGTTTTCGGTCAAATGCTGAGTAATAACAATTTGCGGATGAATAATAATTTGTCGACGGTTAGTAACCACATGTACATAATTATGTAGCGACGCGGCGGGAAGACGATTCCGTATTCGGGAAATTGTCATGTATCCTATTACTAACTCAGTACTTTATGATACGTGTGTGTGGTTTATTATCGAAGAACGTGGGCGGCATTCTAGTTGAAGTGGGCGATAATTTCAGATAAGTACATAATGGGTGACAAATAAAAAAATACTATAATATACTAAACCATCATGACAAATTTCACAAGTGGGGTAGCCAGCAGACCAGCTGCATATAATAAAGCTGCATGCAAGCTGTCCTCACTGAGTCAATATTAATCAAGACATTCAGGATGGGTGGCAAACTTCATCGCTGAATTTAAGATGTAAAATGCACACCTGCTTTTTGCACTCGAAAACTTACGGAGAAGAGTGGGAGACCAATTCTTTAACGGGTGCTCCACGGGATAACAAAATGTTGATCTGGTAAAATCTGCTTACAATGACCATGTATCTGAGGGTGGGTGTCATTCAGTAGTGGGCTGAAACTTAAAACAAAAGGATGATAACAATTTTAAAAATGGTGATTTGTAACTAAACGATCACTTCATGAGATCTTATTTTCATAAGTACGCGTGAAAATACGAAAAAATGCTTAAAAATGTTATTAGTTATTCGAAATTTATTTTACTTGAGAACCTCTGGATAGATTAACTAGCAATTTAAAAAAAAAATAAAAAAAACTCCATTTATTATAAATGTAACTATTCGTAATTGTTATTCGTCTTGCATGTGGTTTGTTAGGCATTGTAATACCTTATCTACAAATTTTCTGACCTTTCGTGTTTTAAGAATATTTCCCACTCACTCCAAATATACATTTCCGTTAAAATAAAAAAAAATAAATAAATATGTAATGAAGTGTTTATATTATTGGTAATGTTATATTCAAGAATAATTACGTAATTTTAGTATTTTTTGATAAAATAATCGCTATTTTTTGTAACGTTTTATAAAAACGGCCTGTGTACATTATTTTGGCGCCAATTATGCGTCGTTTTGTGGCCGAGTTCCGTCATATTAAAATAATCTATTGAAAAAATCTAAAAACAATCATACCTCAAATAACGTCAGTTTTTTAACTATTCAAAAATGATTAATCAAAGAGAGTCGAAAGAGACACACCTCGACTTTCTTTTAAAGTAAAAAAAAAATACTAACGCTGCTCAGAATTCGTCATTACATCGATGCCTTACCACATACAATAATTTGGAGAAAGTGAGGTCCGTGGACGTATTCTGTATGTCCAGGAGCCTTTTTAGGAGCCACATTAGACAGGAATGACTTATTTGTTTTGTTTTTATTTTTGTGTTTTGTACTATGCTGGCAGATAAAAAGAACCATGAAATCAAAGATGGGCTGATTAAGTACAATAATTATGTTGAATCTTTATTGTATTATATTGTATAAAATTCTATTTGCATGTTGCCCATTTTTTTTTTTAAATAAAGAAAACCTAATTAATAAACACCTTGAGGTAGAAGGTATGCATTGAATTTCTTTTGTGATGTTTAAAAAAAATCTACCAAAGGAAAATATAAATAAATTAGATATTTCGACGCTCAAGTTTACTGATTACTTACTTACGATTTACAGTGCGGAATGTTAAATCGTTTTTAATTCACCATTTATTATCCATGTTTATGGTTAATTCTAAATATGGCAACACAAAATTTCCATTTGAAGGGCTTTGATTCAATAATAAAGGCTATTTACCTACTTCTAAAATCTTTATGAGTTTATAAATTGAAACGTCACCGGCAGCTCGCTCCATGTAACTATTAAAGGTACGTCATAATGTAGACTTTTCTTTAATTTATTATTGACTGCACAATACAAATCCATGATTACATAGTTAATAAAACAAAACTCAAATTGTAGCGAAAAGCAAACAAACGCATTTCGTAAAAGAATTGTAGTACAGTGAATTAATGACTGCCAAATGTTGAGGAAATTGTACAATAATTACTTTTACAGAATAAGTATTTATCAGAAATAATTGAGTTAATAAAATTGTGTTGCTATGCATTATTTTACTATAATATGAAATGTTATTTTAATTAGAACTAGGTACACTGAGAAAAATACTCAAAACGAATCATTGGCACAGTACTATCAGATTAGGACCAGAGATCGTACAAACGATTCATTGGTATAAATATAATTATAATATTAACTCTTCGCAAACAAATCATTGGTAAATTTACCAACAACTTATTTGCGAAGAGTTAATATTATAGATTCGTACTAATGAATCGTTTGTACGATCTCTGGTCCTAATCTGATAGAACGTACCAATGATTCGTTGTGAAATTTCGTTAGTATTTTTCTGAGTGTACAAAAATCGTTTTGAACGCATGCGTTGGTTTTTGCCCTGTACTCTTGAATGAAAGTAAGAGGTAAAAAAACAGAAGAAAAAAGAATCGTGTCTTTCAGACTAAACGAAAACTTGTATTTTGATGATACAGTAGATCAGCAGCGGGATACAGACTATGGATCTTCTAGTGGAAAATTCAAAACTCTACCATAAATGCGGCTACCGCCTATCATCACGGTAACATCCACAAACGGGGTAGCCAGCAGACTAAATGTGTGTAATAAATATGAAGATTTTCGTCTTATTTCAAATAAAAAATGAGACAGTCAGAATAGGTAATATAACTCATTCCAGAATTACTGTTAATTTATATGTCTTATAAATTATGTTTTACACACACGTTTGAGTTAAATTAAGTTTTCTAGACTGAAAAATATTACAGTGTGACTAAAATATTAATATGAATGTCTAATACAAGTTATTAAAATGTTCCACACGATCTTCGAAAGTGTCTCACACAAATTTTTCAGGAAGGTATGGAGTTGACTACTGTACCATATTATAAATTACACTTGCGTATGTAGAATCATTAATTACTTTTACACAAACTTTTGGTTTGAGGTTTCGAGGAATGAGGAACATCGTGTATGCCATTAATTTTATCAAATATAGGATAATCTTTCCTATTCCATCATTTCAAAGAAACATTCAGGCAAATACGCAGTAAAACTATATATACATAGTAAGTTTCAATACATTGGATTTTTCTTCTTCATTCGTCCCTGTTTTCTGCTAGTCTTTTTTAATCTTATATATGCCACATTTCATGTCCTTCTTCACATGATAAATAAAACAATTTTTAGAATATTTACTAATTATTTCTTGTCAAATCAGATTTGAGAACCACGCGCAGATGACAAAACCAATCAAACATCTCAATTGGAAAACCATGTTTACACAATGTAACATTGTGCAAAATCTAATCGAAGGAAGTGAGAAAGGCGTTCCGATGCTTACGAATTGGCTGAAGTTATCAGTTTCAGTACACCAATTCCGCAATTTTCGCTGTCATGATATAAGGTCCACCAATTGAGAAATATTTGTTGCAAACCATAGAAGCAATGTTTAAATCGTCTGGGTGGGGAAAATGTTTGGGTTTTATCAGTTAAATCAAGGAGCGATTCAAGAACACTAATATTTTATGCGGACATCTTTAGAAGAGAAAGAGATAGACCAACACATAGACGAATCACGCCAGGTATTATGCATGGATAAATCCAGCATAGAGTTGTCCGATTTCGGTTCAATCTATGGTGCCAAATTTTTGTGTCAACAAGTAATCATATTATAGGGTACCGTTTTATAAAATACGCTCGCTTATCTGGGAGCAAAAAATTGAAAGAATTATTTACTACTAAAAAAATTGTACCAATATTGAGTTAATGAATGACATTGCAAACGCTCTCATGTCGGTGTTATTATAGAAATGGTGTATATTAAAAGCGAATCATCCGAGCTTTTTAAAAACATGTAGAATGTCAAAAAACGTGTTTATTTTCATCAATTAGAAAACATTTTGAAAACATGAGTCAGTAAGGAACATTTAATTTGCTCGAATAAAGTATTTTATTTATATCCATATAAAATAACTTATCTATACATAGGGGGTCAATGGAGTCGTCCGAAACCTTTATGGCAAAATATGAAACAAAAGTGAAATTAAACATGTTAATATTACATGTTCGTCACCCAGATTAACCCTTTCACTACCAGCGGCATTATAATGTGAACATCAAGTAGATATTATATAAACCTCTTATGATTGTGAAAATAAATTATATTTTATAAATGAAATAGAATGTTATAGAACAATGTATTAAGCCACACCAACTTCAAATTGAGATGATTATTTATTTACAAAACTATCAATCGCAAGTTCTCTGTGTAGTCCCAGGAGTAGACAATTTACTCTTTCACTATTCTGTAAGTTCTAGAGTGCAAGAAGAACAAAATAAATAAATATGGTCTTTCAATTGACATATCTGATTGACGGGACGTTTTACAAATCAAAACACAAATGTTTTTGTGTAAACACTTTGGAAATTCATTATTATTAAAATGATTTTCAAATACTGTATAATTTATACGTTTGAGGTGAATAAATTTTATTTGGAAATTATACAGTGTTTGAAAATCATTTTAACACAAATGTTTTGCTACTATGTAGAGGTATTGTATTTTCTTCAGAGAGACGTCTTTCTTCTTACAAGGACAGTGTCAATCTCCACTAACCACTTTGTTCGTTTCATCAAATAGGTTATTAAACAAAGTATATGCCTATAACATTTAAGGTTTGAATTTTGACTTATTTTATTTATTTTAATTTTATTTTCTATAAATATTATGTAATATACCACTTGTTAAATCACATAAAAAATGCTTATTATAAAATAGCTAAATTGGGTGCATATATTTTCACTTGTAATACTGTTGTGTATTATGTAACAATTTTCATATCAGTTGGCAAATAAACTCCTTGGCTCCTGCACGTACTTGTTTCTAATTTCACCCGTCCTCGATTGGCCTTCCAACATGGTCCTTCGAGCCGGATTTATTTTGTTTAAAATAAGTAATAATAAATTGAACCAGCGAAAATATTAAAAGTTAATCGAGTGCTAAATAATACAAAATTCAAAAAATGTAATTCTAAAACAATTAAAAATCAATTTTGGACATATAAAACATAACACGTGCAAGAAGAAATTAAAGTTTTAAAATAATAAAATCAATTTAAAATTAAAAATAATAAAACTAATTAAAAATTAATATTTAATTATAATATTAAAAAATGCCACTCAATTTCAATATAAATTCATAATAATAAAAATGTGCAATTAAAAAATATGCATAATATAAAATTTAACACATTATAAATTAAAAAAGGCAATATTATAGAATGCCGCTCAATAAATTAAATATATACCATGAAATATATTTATAAAAATAAATAAAAAGCGATGTGCAAAAATAGCATTTAATAAAATACCATGTGGAAGAAACCGAACATGCAGAATTGTGACAATATTCATATAAAACAAAATAAAATGCAACACATGATTGTGAAGTGCCGTACAAGGAAATCAGCTTGTCCAAATAACCTAGATGAAGGGAGAAACCTAGGTATATTTCAAAAGAAGATCGCATTTGGAATTTCTACACCCATTCAAGGACTGGCATATAGGAACGAACTACTCATGAGGCCGCCATATTGATTTCGGATCAGAAAGCGGAAAAGGAATAGCGCCATCTTTGTTTTGATAGCAGCCATTATTCAACCATGGATGAAGCACACAGCACAGACTCAACTCGTTGAACGGAGCCATGGAGTCAAATTAAATAATCACCTGTTTATACTTCAAACTTCATCTATGGGAAGCAAATGTCAATATGACAGATGATCTAATATTATGAGATAAGTAATGTTTATATGTATGTTGAAATGATTTAAAATCTTATTTATTATTATTTAGTTACAATTCTGATATGTAGTATTTTAAAACATCGCAAAAAAAATATGCACACACTATTGTAGATGTTGTGTTAAAAAGGCAGGCTTCATGACCTGCAACAAAATTAAATTTCTTGCCACATAATGCAAGAATGTTACCCAAAGAGGTAAAAATAAAAAGAGGTCTTCGTGTCCTCTAACAATGAAAAAAGAGCCGAACGTATATTGAAATGGTTCGTGTTCGCCTATTTCTCTTGATTGTTAATCAATCAAGAGAATAAAAAAATGGGGTCTTCAGGGCCTCGAATAAAAAAAAATCTTGGTGTTGTGAGCATCGCTTGAGCAGAAATTATTGCTCTTGAATTGCGATCAACCCAAGTGCACCTTTAGGGTGAAAAAATAGAGCCGAACGTATGGTTCGAGCTTGTCAATTTTTCTTGATTGTTAATCAATCAAGAGAATAAAAAAATGGAGTCTTCATGGCTTCTAATAAAAAAATCTTGTCGTTGAGAGTATCGCTTGAGCAGAAATCATTGTTCTTGAATTGCGATCAACGCAAGTAAAAAATCACCTTAAGGGTGAAGAAAATAAAGCCGGTCGTATATTGAAATGGGCCGAGCTTGCTATTAATTAGCATTTCTCTTGATTGTTCAAGAAGAAAAAAAGGGTCTTTCATGGTCCGCAACAAAAATACTCTTGCCATAAAATGCAAGAGCGTTACATTAGTAACAATACCTGTAAATATGCATTTAAAATTTGAAATTGTCTTGTACAATAAATATTGCATATAACAAAAATTACATAAAAAAAATGAGATATTTATCTCTAGTAAGTACACAAAGGTGTCTTATAAAAAATATACTTATTGTATTGAATTCAAGTTTAAAAATTGTTTGGGTAACATCAACCCAATAACATAATTGTTTATGTATACTTATATGTAACAGTAAAATTTATGCCTGCTTGTTATAGGCAGATCTGTATATTGGTACCTATCATAAGAAAAATAGGAAAACATGTCCAATAATATATATAAAAAAATCATGATTTACCAATTAGGTAAAAAATTAAAACATGTTCAATATGAAAAATCATTTATTTAAATTGTAAAATAATAATTTTGTTAAAATGTTCAAATATTTAGAACAGTTACCAGTAGGTATACAAATAAAATATAAAAAGAATTATAATTAAAATGTATTGAATTATTATATGCGTCTAGGTATATCAAAAATGTAAACAAATGGTTAACTTCATGTCCAAATGTTTGTCAATATACTGTTATTGTGAATATTGTAATAAGAATATCATTATTCTTTATATACCTATTGCTAAAATTAATGTTTTCAAAAATAAAACAATTTAGGAAATAATTTTGTAATTAATCTCCTTAAAAGAAAAGAACTTATTTTTCGTAATCACATTATGTAAAAACATAGTTATTTGTGTGTTCAATTAAACACATTTAATGGGCATGTAAAAATGTATAAGTAAATACCTACTTATTTGATTGTAAAAATGTACTCACAAAATAAAAATTATATTTAAATGTAACAACATTATACAAAGTTTAAAAAGGTAATTTAAAAGATTAAATACCTATATGCTCTTTCCATATTTATATTCATCTACAATAAATGTTTATTGTATACATGAAAACCTGTAATAAATTGCAAAGCAAATTAATTGTGAAAACATATAGGCACTTACCTATTGTTTATAAAATTTGTATGTATTTCTATATATTATCAAAAAAATGTTTGGATAAAAAGATGTCTTTTATGTTGAATAATATATTTTATATTCTTGCTTTGGTTGGAGGTACCTACCAGTAAAAATAATTAAATTCTTTTAGGTATATGTGAAATACCTATTTGGAGGTACTTATCAATAAAAATAATAACTTTTGTTATCTATGAAATATTATATTTGTAGCAGCTTACAGTATAGGTTAAAATCAATAAAAAAAATCTTTAATACCTAATTGGAGGTACTTTATAATTAAATAATAACTTCTTGTTATTTATTAAATGTTACACTTGTAACAGCCTATATTGTGATTATATCTATTGGTAAAATTTCCTTTGATATTTGTTTGGTAGGTACCTACCTATTAAAAAAAAAAAATAACATTTGTTATTTGTGAAATGTTACACTTGTAACAATTTGCATTGCAGTTATGTCTTTTAATAATATTTTCTTGCAGCAGCCAAATAAAATTCCTTTATGTAAATAAGGCAGAACTGTGATGTAAATATATAATAATATAAATATGTATTTATTGGCTCATTAGGTATAGAGTAATTATTAGCAACAATGTTGATTAATATTTGATTATAGGTTAATAAAAATGCCTATGCAGATTAAATTTAAAGGTAAATGAGAATACCCAAATAATTACAAAAAAAAAAACTTATAGGAAATAGATATACCTAAGTTATTCAAAAGTATAACTTTATTGTTTAACAGATTTATTGTTTATGAAACATAAGTGTGAGTACATACTAAAAAAAAAATATATCAAAATTTAATATTTATAGAATATGAAAAGTAATTCAATGTATAATGAAGTGAAATATTGTGTATCTGAATGTAAAATGGTGATGACATGATTTCCTAGGATGATACGAAGAAGATGAGAAAAAATATAAAATTTAAAAAAAATACAGTCCACTGAAACATCAAGGCATCTCTTCGTGCGTCCTTGGGAATATGTTAAATCACATAAAAAATGCTTATTATAAAATAGCTAAATTGGGTGCATATATTTTCACTTGTAATACTGTTGTGTATTATGTAACAATTTTCATATCAGTTGGCAAATAAACTCCTTGGCTCCTGCACGTACTTGTTTCTAATTTCACCCGTCCTCGATTGGCCTTCCAACACCACTGCCAGTTTGACAGTTGTTAAACCTAATTGCTGGACAGTGGACAACATACTATAACTTGTGCTATTTTATGGCTTGATGCACTATTATATAACATACATACATACTCCTACAGCACTTTTCGCTACTTTTACTTTTACTGTTGATACTTAATATCACTTCTGCGGTTCGTCTCTTGTCTTCTGATCATTTATCTTGTATTTCTTCATACTTTGTCTCTTGTTTACATTATACATAATAGTGCATTCATTAAAAATGTTCGAAGGGTCTACTTATTTTTTTAGAATAATATTGGGTATATACGAGTACAAACTGTTAAAAGCAGGTTGAATCAAAACATCTGTTTTATTTTATTTACTTTTTAAAATGAGGCTATCTACCCAAAAACTAAGAAATTGTAGCTAAAATAGTAATTTAAAAATACTATGCTAAATTAAAATTATAATAAAATAATTACATTATAAAAACTTGAAAAAACAAAGCTTGAGCTTGGACGGGAAGGTGGAATCAGCTGGTGAATTTCAGAGATACCTACAATTAAATTCATTGAAAAAAAATTGTGTCTGCTTTCTAAGAGAAAGAGCATGGAGAAGTAACCATCTGCCTTGACACTAATTATAACATCATTAGTTGCAGTAAAAAGTACTTTTGTTATTCTAAACTTTTATTTCCATATAACGATAATTTCAAATGTTCCTGCTCTTTTTTATTACATTCCACAATTCTCTTTAACACTCACTGATGTACGACTACATTTTACCATATTATTCATGAATATAAACAATTAAATAGTTATATGAATGAATATATTATAACTATCTATCGAGCGTCGGCGTCGTGTAGAAGGTACACAAAAGGCTCATCACACTGTTGTATAAAAAGTACTCTATATTGTTGTCATGTGAAGTAATCTCTTAGTTATTGTATTTATTTAATGTGATGAGTATTGTTATATTTTAAAAAGCCGAGGATGTTAGTATTATCTCTTCTACGTATAAGGGTTATTTCAATCTATTTACTGTTGAAAGTAGGTACATAGAAACTATTTTTATTTTTTTAATTTTATTTATTCATAATGTTATAAATGAAATTAATATACAAATATAACTTATTTTATATAATATGTATATGGTTCTCTCGGCTTGAGTGACATTGAAGGAGTGTAGTTAAAAGATTCCGCACGTGGGCGTTTTGGCCGGCCAGTCCTTCAGGCTGTCCATCATGGCACTTTTTGTGTGGACAAATTAATTATAAATGTAGAAATTAAATCGGATAGATGGAACTCCTTAGACTTCTGAGCTATTCGGGTGGACGGCGGGTCTCTTTTAATGTTAAAGTCACGTAGGTAGTTCTCGAAAAACCGCTTTTTCTTACATTCCTTATTTTATTAAGAGGTTATCCCTGCATTTATCAATATTTTAAATAATAATAATAATAAAAATCTTTATTGCACAAAAAAACAAACATTATTAAAACACAAACATTGCAGAACTAGACAAATAAATTTGTGTAATGGGCGAGTTTATCGCAGAAGCGCGATATCTTCCAACTAACTAAATAAGCATTTATCTAGAAATATATTTATATTTAGAAAATAATTCTATACTTTCAGTGTAAAATCGGGTTCAAGACTTGTTATAAATAATGAAAAAAATCCATTAAAGTTCTAAACTTCACCGGGAATCGTTTTTAATTTATAAATTCAAAAATACTCATGTTTCGTATTGAAATAAGTCCAAATAAAAAACAGTGTTTGTTTTGTGTTTATTTTCTTCTACAATATTTAATATATTAATTGTCAGTACGACATTAAACCGAGTATTAAAAAGGCTTTGTTTGCTGAAGAATACGTTTCTCGAATGCTTTTGTTCTTTGGTGGACAACCATCTGCCCACGGACATAAGCCGACTTTCTAATAATAGCTTATTACTTTGCATTATTATTAATTTAAAAAGCATTATTCATGAACTACCTGGAGATTATCGTTTTGCGTCATTCGCTGTTCACAGATTGAATTTAAAGTTTTGGGAAATCAAAACAAATAAGTTTTTGGTAAAGTCAAAACAAACAAAAAATATTAATAATTTTCGATTCTTGAAATTTCACGAACAGAAACAAACGATCTCTACTATCTTTTGTTAGTTTTAGAGTGTTTCGTAAAAGTAGATATCCAAAAATGTATCAAAATATTAATTCATTGCTTTCAATCTTGTTCTATGTTATTTTTAGAGTCACTATTTGAGATCATTAATGTTGTTGAACGAAGGTACTTGTTGGAAGTCCATTTCAAGATAATTGAAAAAAACACGATATGTAGTTAACTTCCAAATGACATTATTAACTTCGCGTATTTAATAAATACTGTTTGTCTCTCTATCTTATTTCACTTTTTACTAATCGTCTGGTGATGGAGACGAGAGTCTCCGAATACTAGTACGCGAAGTTAATAAAGTCATTTGGAAGTTAACTACATATTGTGTTTTTTTCAATAATCTTACTATTTGAGATGTTTTAGCTTTAAGTTGGCTTAATTTTCTCATTTTTTTTCATAGCCTGTTGTAATGAATACCTACTTTATTATTTATAGAGTATTTTTGTTACTACCTGCTCTTTTACATAACTTTTTTTCTCCATTTCCTTGTTTTACTTCAAATATCAGATGTTTTTATTGATTATATCTGTACATATTTTAAATGATCTAAACTATCAATTTTTAAAGTAACTTTTTTATTTTTTTATATTTCTTTGAGTTTTGTTTTATAACATTTGTTTTGACTTTATTTTTAGCTAAGTACAATCGTATATTTAGAAATGCATTTGCGATTTGTAAATGGGTTAATGTGGTTCTTTTTTTGTAATATATTTCATTAATATAAAACCTGTAAATGTGCTAAAGAAATAAAAAATGATAATATCTTTCAGTTCAACCCTTAATTATGTTAACCATGCTGGATATCTTACTATGACTTAAAAATATATCTTTATGTTAGTGCGCCGGTTATCCTAATTATGGGATAATATGTCAAGGTGGTATCGATAAAGAAGGTTGTCATCTCTCTCGATGTATAGAATAAAGTAAGCAGTTTATTGCGATATGACGGAACTTCACTCGTCCCGATCTTCGCCATTTACATAAATTTCGAAACCCAAATTTTTGCAAACGTTTTTGAAAATTGTTGTTATATTTAATTATGTATTTTATTTCGGACTTTTTTTGGTATTATTCATTTTAGAAGAATACAAATCTGATGAAAAATAGGTCTCAAATGGGAAAAGGTTGCCAGAGAATGTCCTTTGAGCTTTCGTGTAATTTCGAAATCATTATGAAATTGGGTGACTCTAGAGGATTCTATAGAATGGCGTTCATTAAAAAACTCATGGTTGAATGCTGAGAGAGCCTTCAGAAAGATTAACCTTTCAGAAACTAATTGGGGTATAAATTATCCCAAAATAATAACAGTAGATACTTGTACTTTGTAAAAGCTTAAAATAACAGGGAATATCTTTAAATTGTTTATTTTTGGGATTGTCATGCATTATATGTGTGACACATGTTGGAATGTATTATTTAATTTTAACATAAATTAATGTTGTTTTTTTTAAATCTCCATACTGATTTTTCATTTTTTTCCATTTTTGTCTTATAATTGTTATTTTTGTTTCGTATACTACACACGGTGCTTACAAAAACTGACTAGAATAATTTAGAACAACATATGTGTATAGATACTGCCTCAGAACAGACTCAAGTCTAGTGAGGCAGTAAATTCCATTTTCTATAATTGTCAAAAAATATGTGTTTTAAGATATGATGTTAAGCTAGTAGTAAATTTTTGTAGTACTAGTAAGTTGTTTTTGTTGTCATGTTTATGGAAAGTGAATAAAATAAAAAAAAATGTAATGTGTGTTAATAAGTTACGATACGATACGACATGTGGAGCTAATAGACGATAAAAAGATGACGAAAAGGATGATCTGTCTTAAAAAAAATAGGTGTGAAAAAGCGCCGACGTCCGAAAAATACGTGGCTTGATCACGTGTATCAAATACTCAAGAACAGATAAAATAAAATGACTTAAGTAATGATAAAACATTAATGGGATGACTGGGACCCCTGCAAACAGTAGTAACGGTAACAATTGTGTGCATTCATTGATGGTTTGAGTATTTTTACTTAAGAGGTATTATTGTCTATGCAATTTAATGAAATTTTTAGGATGGTATTATTATTTATTATGAATTCAAATAATATAAAAACCTAAATAAGTCGAGTCGAATATACAATATGTTTGAGTACTTCATTTTGTTCTTAATTATTTATCATTCATTGAGCAAGGCAAGGCAAATAGTAACTCAGATTCACTCCTACACTTTGACTTTCTTTAAGGTTTTCTGCTCGAATACAAGGTAATCCATTTTTATTAGAATAAATAATTATTAAAGCGATCTCTTCTTGTTGCTTAAAAGTGCTTTAAGTACAAGTTATTTTTCAATAACCTTATCTATATTTCTTGTATCCCTTACTAATTAAAACACATCATAAAATATATAGTCGATCAACGTAATTTGGTGGAAAATCATGTTTTGTTATAAGAAATTAACATTATTTTTTTATTAAGGATTTCCACAATGATCATGAGTCGGATTTCAGGAGCTATGAGTATTTTATTCCTATTTATTTTTTGAATTATTTAAAACAAACATTAAGTACGTCATTTTAAAATAAAACCGTATCATTTTAAATATAGAATCATCAGAAATGGTATCATTTCAAACGTTGAATCATCCAAAGCCGTATCATTTAAAATGTAAAATCATCCAAATCCGTATCATTTTTAATGTTGAATAATCAAAAACCGTATCATTTTAAATGCTGAATCATCCAAAACCGTATCACTTTAAAAATGTTGAATTATTCAAAACTGTATCATTTTAAATGTTGGATCACCAAGTTTTTTTGAAGGCTCGATATCAAAATGGGTATGTTTACTATATCGCTGAATTTTTAAAACATTAATTTAATGCACGATTTTTCTTTCTGAGGTTTATTTTTATTTTTTTTTACTGCCTTTTATTATCTAATCAAAAGGTGTGTAGGAAACAATCAAATTCTACGTATTTTTGTTTTTATATATGTAAGAACGTTGTATGAACAATAATTATGTAGAATTTAAAATAAGTACTTTAATCAAGATTTTTTCATGTTATTATATAATTCATATCCATTTCCCTTTTCTTGCTCCGTATGACTTTATGAAACTAGTGTTATAAACTTAATGTCATGATTGTGTTGAAGTTTTTATTTGTGTAAACTAATTAATGTAATTGATAGTCACGTAAAAAAAAAAAAAATTAAAAACTTTTTTTTGGTTTTCTGTCAAACTTCGAAATATATAAAGTCTAATCACTTAAAAATGTAATATATATGTAAATAAAATAAAATAAATAAATAAAACAAAACGAGCAGACAATGTTTTTTGAACACATAATATTTTGTATCTTGTAACATTTTTTCGCCGTAAGCATTTGTTGGATATAAGAAAAATATAATAATAAAAACCAACATCGTGGTACGATATACATACTTAAAAAGAAAAAAAGTTGTCGAAGAAAAGATTTTTACTTTCTACCGATGTTAGGATTCTTTCGTTTCTCTGAAAAATTATAAATGAAAACCTAAGAAAGTGCTTTCAGTTCTGAATAGTTTTTTTTTGAAATATTTATTTTGGTTTTAAGATTGAAGTACATTTTTTTTCTTTGGAGCTTAACCCACTTGTGTATTGAATCATTACACTATCCTTTTTAAGGATGTTGTGAAGATTCTTTGTGAAAAAAGTATTTCCTATTTTTTTCATTGTACAAAAGTGTTAGTTCATGGCTCTCTACATAACCGAGAACATCATAAATATTAAACTTAATATGGGCACGTATTTTTTTGTAAAAAAGCTATTGTCTTGGTTAACGGGCATTATTGGATTTTGAGAAGTAGGTAATTGTAAAAAAATTACACTTTAACTTCTGTAGTTGATATTTTATTATTCAGAGTTTTAATTTTATTTGTCAAAAATTGTGATAAGTTTCAATACGTTACAAGTAAAACCTATTAATATTTTTATCTTTCCTTAATATAATAAATGGTGTAAGATTGACGAAGAGGGTGTATTTATCTGAAAGTTAGGGTGTGAGGAAGCGCGGGCGTCCGAGAACCACGTGGCTTAACCACGTGGATCAAATTCTCAAGGACGGTCGCGTGTTAAGTAAGAGGAATCGGCGTGCATGTATGAGAAACTGGATGAATGTAGAGGAAGCGAAAGAAGTATGTAAGGATAGAGCGACATGGCGTTCCGTTCTCTCTGCCTACCCCACCTGGGACACGGCGTGAGGGTATAGTATAGTAGTAGTATAGTATAATATAATAAATTATCTTTCCATACATTTCCTTTGTCTTGAGAAACCAGTGCATTAAAATATTATTTAAAAGACATTGCCTTAGTACCTAATAATACAGCTTTTTGACATTTTCATTTAGCGTATAATAACATGACAGTATTATACGCTAAAAACCAGCTTAAACAGTTTCTTAAGCATTGTGACTCTTTTATATTATTTTCTTTTAAATAAACTTTCTCTTGTCATTGTATTCTATAAATGAGACATTGTACAGAGCTTTTTTCTTAAATACTAAAATTTCTGTCCATTTTCCGTTAGATGTGTTCACATTCTTAGCGTGTAAGGATAAAATGTTGAAACTTTACTACCACATTTTTTTGTACTATAATAAGATGTTAGAAACTTTATCCATTTATCTCCTTCACTCTTCGTTATTTTTACGCGTGATAGAAGGAGAGTACATTATATTATCCGAACTGTATAATAATAAAAGGAAGAAGAATTTTACTATATTATTATTTTACTAGCTTGTTTTGTTACTACTCGATGTTACATGCGAAATCAATGTTATAAATTAAATTTATTTTTAACTTATCCCGTGGAGCACCCGGTAAAGAATTGGTCTCCCACTCTTCTCCTTAAGTTTTCGAGTGTCCTGTAAAAGGCAGGTGTTCGAAAAAATTAAGACATTGTACATCTTAAATTCAGCGATGAAGTTTGCCACTCATCCTGAATGTCTTGATTTTATATTGGCACGAAGAAGACAGCTTGCATGTTTCTTACATGCAGCTGGTCTGCTGGCTACCCCACTTGTGGGATATGCCATGATGATGGTATAGTAAATTAAATTTTTTCCTATGTTTTGTAAATATGTATAAACATTACGGTTAATACAAAATAAAAATTAAGAATTGTCGGTTTATAGTATTTTTGGCCAATAAATATTGAATATAAAGTGCACAATTTAATGCACCTATGTTGGTATTTCTAGTAATATTTTGCGATGTGCACGGACAAAATAATTAAGATTTATGTACATAATATGAATCAGTCATTTGAGAAACAAAATAAGTCAGGTTTTTGGCGAAAATGTTTTTCTTTTTGGGTCCTTTTTCTTGACACACACGTTATTTCATTTCAAAATCATGTAATTTTTACCTAGTTGATACAAATGGAGCTGATTAACTTGGCCAGTCAATAGAAAAACAACACAAGTCAGTGACTTATGTTGTAACTACACTAAATTTTTTCGTGTCGATTCACAGCTGACACATAACGCCAACCACTAACGTGGGTGAAAATGATGAAAAGTAGTGATTTTTGGTTGTTTAATAAATAATTTGGGATGAAAATGTTGATTTTTATTCCCTGAAATGGTGTTCATTTGAGAAACAACATACATAAGTCAAAGGTTTTAAATTGACAAATTAATATAGGTACAAATAAAATATTCTGACATAAAATTAAGGTTTATAATAAAAGAGTACACTGTAAGTAATATTTTGATTTGAGTAAGATATAAACATTTCATTCAAAGTTTTATAACAAACAGTTTTTTTTGTGATTTCTGAAAAGTTTGTATTGACTGACTTATGTTGTTTCTCAAATGACCGATTCATATGTGGTCGAATGTGTCGATTTTCGTCTGATCACAGAAGTAATACAATACTGGGAGTGGTCGGTGCTTGGATGGGGGACCGTTTAGTCTAGTAACTAGTGTTGAATTTAAGGTGTTTTATTGTTTTTATTATTTTTAATATTGGTAGGTACTACTACCTTTACCATCACGGCATATCCCCCAAGTAGGGTAGCCAGCAGACCAGCTGCATATAATAAACATACAAGCTGTCCTCTCCATGCCAATATAAAATGAAGACATTCAGGATGGGTGACAAACCTCATCGCTGAATTTAATATGTAAAATGTTTTAATTTATAATTAAACTAGTTAAATATCATATACTTAGGTTATTATTATTAAAGAAAAAAATATTCTAATGAAATTATTTAATTAAGTTTCTCTTAAGACTTATGTTTTATATTTTTAACAATGTTTTTATTTTAAATAGTATAATGTCGAGGGTGGGTTAACTTAGTATAAAAACTCGAAATACGTCGCTGACAGTCAGCGTGAAAAACGGATGTGCATATCTACGTACAAGTTAAATTAAATTTGGTACAAATTCTATATATCTAGAAAAAAAATAGTATATTTTTCAAGTGTCAGTGTATCCTTGCTACAAGAAAATAGTAAAATATAAAATAAATAATTCTATGATAGTTTGTATGTCTTCGATTTATTAATAAAGTGTAGGTAAAAATGATGATTTTTACAGTATGAATCAATGAATCAAGATAAAAAAATTGGGTAAATAGCAAGTTTTTCTTGCTAATATTAGGTAAATTAAAACAATATGAATTTTAATGTAAGCTTTAATTAGGTATTTACTAACAAACTGATAAGGATCTTAGACTTATTTGATATTGAATCTCTTTTGTATCTCTGATAGACTGTCAATAAATTGAGTTTATTTACTATTGCAAATATAGTTATTACTTTTCAATTTTTGATACCCGTTACAAAATAGGGTTATTTAGCAACATAATTCAATTTTTAAATTTTATAAATGTTCTACTCAAATTAAAAATATTTTCACATGTTTTCTCCGTTCACAATAATGTATACCAGAATTAAACAGAATAAATAAGAATAGATAATATCGAATTAAAAATAATATACTAACTTAATAACCAGTATTTTGATTTAACTTATTTTTTAATAAAATAAAATGTGAACAAAATGGAAAAAGGAATTAAGTCACCACCTTTTAATACGCACAAAAATTATTCTCGTAGACAAAAGAAAAATAATAGGAATCCTATCTGTGAATAAAATTTTTCAAAATAACATACTAAAAGAATTTTTCTCGTATCATTTGTTTAGATTTTATTTAAAAAAAAAATTAGTTAGTTTATTAAATTAGTTTATTCTTGCCAACGTCAGGTATTCAAGCTTGTTGTTATAACAATGTTACAACGCATAGTTCTGGACCGTGAGATTTTTCATTAATCTTAGACGAAAAATCCACGTGCCTTCCACACCGCAAACAAGAAACATAATTTTCTCATTTTTTTCATATACCTACTCGTAATAAAATTATCCTTCTCTAAAAATAATAATATAATATATATCCATTTTTTGCGGAAGTACTAAACTAAACACCTCAAATAAAAATATATGATTCTATGTCAAATATTGATGCGTCATTCAGACACCAGATGACCTTAGTAGTAGCTATAATATGTATATAGGTAATTAAAACATCAAGACATCTCCCACAACTGAGATAGTTGTTGGTCTAAACCCTTGGAATGAACATAAAAAAAGTTTTATATTATTGCCATAAAATGGGTAAGTTTCATAGTTCGACGCTGAATTGAAAATCATAAATTTAATATGTTGTTCACAATGATTTACATGTCATCAAATCAACAATCACTTCAGTATTAAACTCAAAGTTAGTAAAATTTAAAAACAAATACATTTTTCTTCAAACTGTATTAACCAAAAATATAAATTTACTAGCTGACCCGGCAAACGTTGTTTTGCCATTATACTAACATCACTATTAAAAAATAGGGGTTGATGGTATAAGAGTGAACATTTAGGGCTGTATGTATTTTTTAACGCTTCACCATAAAAAATAAATATGAAATTCGGGGTGAACCACCCTCAACTTTTAGGGGTATGAAAAATAGATGTCGGCCAATTTTCAGAACTACCTGATAAGCACACAGAATTCCATCAAAATCGGTCCAGCCCTTTCGGAAGAGTTTGATAAAAAACACCGTGACACGAGAATTTTATATATTAGATCAGTGGTTCTTAACCTGGGTTCGATTGAACCCCAGGGGTTCGGTGAAAATCATTTTAAAAGCAAGATAGTTTTGCGAGTTGGAAAAAGAAAAAAATACTCCGATAATTCATCAATTAATATGTTTCATGTTTTGATTTAACCATTAAAATTTAATGTTTTGATCTTTGTTTTTTAATTTTTTTAAAATTTTGTACACTTATATATAAATATATACCATGTTTTGAATTTGTAAAAATCTAATTTTATTTTTCAAATAAGGAGGGGTTCGGTGAATATATATGCTGTAGCTGGTGGGGTTCGGTACCCCCAAAAAGGTAAAGAACCACTGTATTAGATTGATTCAGTTGTCATAAGAAGGGTGTATTGTGAATACCAAAGGGTCAAACAGGAAGTCAAAGTAAATATAAATACAATAAACTAAAGTATGAGTGGTTGTATTTTATTAATTGTATCGGCATTTACTTTGTAACACTTCATTTTAAATTATCAAATAAAATAAAATAAATATTTATTATTTTTGTTTCGTGTTACTGTTGAGTAAGACTAACGCACGACCGGTTTCGCGGACTCCGAGTTCGCATCATCAGGTGCTGATCTATACTGAATTAAAACAAAACAAATACAAAAGTTCGTTAGGGTTTACAGTGAGGGTGTAGGGGTAGGCGGGGTCGTGTTGGTTTCAGGCGTGGAGTTCTTGGAATATGAGATGGGGAATAGTTGTAGTAAGGGAGATGAATTCGGAAGATTATTATTATTAATAGCTGTTTTAGTCGAGTTATTATTTTTATTAATTTCTATTGCTTCCAGTGCTGTCAAAGTTGGTCGGTATGTGTGTGTATGTAATAATTTTAAACTATGGTTGCTAAAAGAGTGGTCAGTTTCTATTATATGGTTTGCAAATTCAGAGAAGTTGTTGTTGGTAATACATCGTCGGTGCTCGTCAATTCTAGTTTTTTAGTTCCTAAACGTCTGTCCTATATATACTTTATTACAATCCCCACATTTAATTTCGTACACGGTTGTATTTTAGTTTGTTATATTTACATTTCAACTGATTGTAATTTAGATTAAAACACATTAATAATATTTATTCAATTATTTATTTATTTATTTATTTATTTATAAATGAAACAATGAACAGCATTACAGTAAAAACCTTTTCGCTGTCATTGTACGCATTGTCAAAATACTATTTCCTTTACATAGAGATAAAATCAAACATTACATTATAAAAATAACCGAATTAATAGATTTAAAATCAAACATTACGTTATAAAAATAACCGAAAATTTCTCACTCAATGTATTAACAAACGACAAAGACAATAACATTACAATAATTCATCCACCAAATTTATTTAATTTCTCCTGCACATCATCAAGTAAATAATTCTTTAAATAGCTCATACAATACACATAAAATAACAATAATTATAAATTACACAAGAAAAAAATTTTATATTTATACTCGTATTCTTTTCTACCTATATTCATTGAATAAAAATCAATATTATTTCATAAATAGATTTCAGAAGTGAGTTTATCGAATTGACATTTCGAAAAATTCGAGTCATGTGATAAGCATGACACAGAGGAATTGGGAATGTTACCTAGGTTTAAAGAGTACATACCTTAACCAAGCCTTGAGTCGATTTATAAGCATCAAGACTCTGTGTCGTGTACTCCTTAAGGAAGTTCACATATATATGTGTATCATATACAACATACCTACCTAGTTAATACCTATTCAAATAGGTTGACTATCAGTGAGTGTGATCAATATTGAAATGATTAATCTAGAGTGGTTCAAAATATGGTTGACTAAAACCTTGATTGATTTTAATTTTTCGTCTATCCAAAATGAGTTTTTTTATGGCAAAACTCGCTGTTAATTCCATTTTGGTCAACTAGGAATCGTCTTTTCAAATAAATACTATACTACTATACTACACCCTCACGCCATGTCCCAGGAGGGGTAGGCAGAGAGAACGAAATGCCATATAGATCTATCCTTACACACTTCTTTCGCTTCTTCTACATTCATCCAGTTTCTCACACATGCACGCAAACCCCTTTTACCCAACACGCGCCCGTCCTTAAGAATTTGGTTCACGTGATCAAGCCACGAAAATAGCTACGTAAAAATTCAAATAAAAAAATATTTATAATAAAAAGGAAAAGAAAAGAAGACGGACGTATATAATTTTGTAAACAAATACTAAAAGTCATTTTTGTCAATTTTCGGATATTTTCTTCGAATGTTGTATCAACTTTTAAAGTATTCATAACAATACATGGAATTGTGTTATTTTTGTTGCTTCATTTCCAAATTTCCTGTTAAAGGGACTGAATAAATATCAAAATGTGAAATAATCAACGTTATGATTAGTACGGATACATAGAACATTAATAAATAATTTATACAAGGCACGTGGATACACTATAATTCCTTATATTTGAAACTGTACTCGATATTTCGAAATCATCACTATTTTGCCGAATTTCGACCAATAACCACAAGTCAATAAATTGTCTACAGTTAAAGTATTGGGTTGTTAGTCTGCAATTTAATTTTTTTCTTAAAGTATCATGTCAGGTCCCCCGACGTCGGCTATCACCCTGGCGTTGGCTTTTCTGTTATGCGCTAGCCGGAACAGCTCTTCCACCCTCTGGATTCTGGTCCACTCTGATGTTTCTTAGCTAGGACATCTGCCACCTTCCTACACCGTTTCCGAATAATCTGAACTGGAAACGAATAAATCAATCAAAATATTGGTCAGTATTGTATTGCTCGTCAATGGTAAAGGTTTACCGAAATCGATCATGATTTAAATAATCAAGTAATGGAAGTGAATTGTGGAATACTCAAAACATTCAAAATGTCTCAAAATTGTTACATATACTTCTAAAATAAATTAATAAAATCTGTTTAATTTTTTTTCAAGTTACAGAGATGAAGAACTGTATCCTTTTTTATTTTATTTTATTTTATTTTTATTTTATAGTTTACGCAAACATACAGTTATTACAATACATAGGTAATACAAACAGATAAAAAAAATGGCACATAAACCAGCAAAGTTTGCAAACACATTACAAAATAAATCTTACCGAACATACTACAATGAATGAAAAAAAGAACATGATAATTTTAAAGAATCACTGCCGAGTCCGAAAACCAGCCAATCATGCGCATACATTATAAAGAAAACTTACAGTAAAGGAAGGATTAGGGACAGAAACGGTTAGGAGAAAGGAAGACATCAATAGAGGGGAGGACCCCTGCCTATGCCCGCCGAGACCCAGAATCTGTCAAAGATCTAGCAATCATCCTTTTAAAACTAGAAATGGACTCATGGAAAATATCCATGTCTACAAAAAAAGCATTGTAATTGTCACATGACCGGTGAACGAATGAACTTTGAAGAATCCTTTCATACTTCAAAAGTGGAATATTAATTAAATTTGGCACTTAAGCATAGCTTACTCTCTATTTTTTTTTAAATCTGTATTACTGAAAAAAAGAGAATCTAGAGCAGGATATGTTTTTCAGAGAAGAAAACTGTAATTAATTTTCAAATTCAATCTTGGACGAATGTCAAGATTCATATTTTTGAAAGCTTAATTATTAGTTTTATATTATAAACGTGCACAATTTATTATTCTCTATCTATCTATCTATCTATCTATACCCTCACGCCGTGTCCCAGGAGGGGTAGGCAGAAAGAACGGATCGCCACATAGATCTATCCTTACAAACTTCTTTCGCTTCCTCCACATTCATCCAGTTTCTCATACATGTTCGCCGATTTCTCTTACTTAACACGCGGCCGTCCCTTAGGATTTGATCTACGTGAATTATTATTCAACATTTCTTAAATCTCATATGAAATATAATTATACATAAATATAGCAACGCTAAACAGGAAATTTAATAAATGATAAAAAAAATCAATTGTCGTTTATATTTATTTAAAACATTTTAGACTAAATATTGACCGAGAATATAAAGCTACTTAATTTCGAACTTTAAAATTAATTAACTTAACCAACTGCTTTTAAATAAAACTTATCATGTGTTTTCCAGCTTTTTGTTGTAATATTTTTGTTTGTATGTAACATTTGTGATAATCATCAATGTTTTAATGTTTTAATTCACATGTTGATTTTATTCTCTGTCCGAAATTAAGCTAGTCCGAATTTTCGTGTTATCCCTTATAATTAAATAATAAGTACTATTGTCAGTGGTGGGAACACCATTATAACATCATTTCGATAACAAAAGGATGACGCTCTACTGGATTACTTACAGAACAAAAGTTTCTGTATCGCTGAACAAATGGATCAACAATGAACGCATGAAGGCAATATCATTTCAAACATACAAACACACATACTAGCTATCTAAGTATTTTATAAGTAACCCAACAATGTGGTTTTCAATCTGTTCATGTGTTGAGTTTTCATATTAGTAGTTTTTAAATAACACGCCAAATTTAATTATTATTTTGGTCTACAATGGGGAACATGCATGTGTGAGGAATATGAATAAATGTTATCAATTCATATTAATAAATACACGTTGATCACGAATATCCTAATTAGAAACGATAAAATAAAACTTTTCATTCATTATTTTCATTTTAAAAATCCATATTTTCTGTTATTGAATTAGTCCGGTGTGACGTCGCTAGGCGCCATTTTGTATTGCCACACATTTCACTCTTAGTACTGTTTGTAGCGCCTGATATTGTTAAACACTGCTCCGCCACGAGTGAACCTTTTTGAGGCGAAGTGCGAAAATTGGTTTTTTAAATGGTGAATAAATTGGTTCTGTACTATTTTTTGGGTTGAAAATTTTTTTTGTGAAAGTTCCCCATTAGACAATTTTCGCCATTTATTTCGCTAAAATCCCACAGCTGTCACACTGAATTACTTGTGTAAAGTCATGCTACTATTGGTGGAATCAAGTCACTAGCGCCACACGGCAGCAAACATCTTAACAATTTAATTTGGCGTGTAATTCAAAAACTGCTAATATGAAAACTCAGCACATGTTTGATTGAAGGTAAATTTGTATTAAAAATAAATTATAATTTTGTTTTTGGCCTTTCAAAACTAGTTTACCAGCAGTGCAGGCACTTAGAAATCAATTTTCAAAATGAACTTTCAAATCATAAGCACCGACAACATCATATTTATGATACGATTGTTCTTCTTTTGTCTGTTTCATGTCTGGTCTACCCAACATCGCCTATCAGAATATTTTATTTGAAAAATTAGCTTTTTTGGATTCCCGTGTGAATTTTTTTCTCTAGTTTCTTAATTTTTGAGAATAAAGTACGTGTAAGCCTACATCATGCATATTTTGAGAATCATCCCTTACACAGTAGGGTTGAAATGTGTTTCATATTATATACCTACGTAGTAATGTTGTATCTACACACATTCTATGTACAATGTACATACATAGTTCCCTAATGGATGCGGTGAAATTGTTGAGATGCCGTCGATACAGGGTAAATTATTTGCCTTGCCGTAGGGGTAACAATTTACCCCAAAGTGCCTCTGAAAGGGCGGAATATACCCAACTAATATATGTAACATGTATTATGTACAATATTGAAGGTATTATATCATAAGGCATGAAACGGATATCCAGCAACAATTCGACTAAGATTTATTACCCGACCGGTTTCCGGCTTATCATTATACTCCCCAAAGAAATAAATGCAAAATAATCTACAAATTGATAGAACAAGATGGTTTGAGATTAATTAACATAATTTCAGAAAAATTTAAGTTGAATATCGTAAATATTAGGGAATTTAACGTGAATGAACGAAGACAAGGTGACTAAGAAAATGAGAATTGCGAAAATAAGGCTGAGAATTATATTGCTCGAAGACGTGGCTATGTGATGATTAAAGAAAGACTCTATATATTTGATCAAACAGGTCAGAGACGTGTTGGAAACATCAGGAGGAATTATTGTATATCATTTATGGTATCGAAAATACTTAGCAAGTAGGAAGTACTCGTTCCTTTCAGCCTACATAGCAAAGTAAGTGGCATGGCGTGATGGAGATGACGATGATACCACTGTATAAAAAGTGAACGTTTTTACTTGGTCACTTATTATGATACATCTGATCCTTCTACACTATATTGCTCACTTTAAACTAAATACGTTAAGAAAGTGGCTTATTATTCGACTGTCAGGTTCTTGTACGGTGGAGTGCAAGAAAAAACTTGGGTTTCTTAATATTTAAAGCGTCTTGTCCACAGCAGGTGTTCGTAAACTGTGTTACTAAACTTAACAAAAATATACGATTCAGTGAGGAGGTGTGCAACTAATCTCGAATGTATTTATCTTTATTGATGCGGTGGGGATAGCCTCACGTGTGGAAGGTGCCGTAATGGTATAGCAAAAATAGTACAACTCTTTATGCATTCCAGTGTTATACCATCTTCATTGCGTAATACGCGGATTTTCGCTGGCTACTCCACTTAAGGAATAATTCGTCATAGTTTGTATGTGTTTCAGTATGTCTACGGGTCATGATCATCTCGTTACATGCAGTTGATATGCTGTTTCCATACTTGTGGAATATGCCCTTTTGGTATAGGTACTTGAATTTTTAAAAAATGCCCTAGGCACCACAGTCACAGGTTATGTGTATTACAGAACACCTGATTGTATTAGTAACCAAGAAGTAGTTGATTGGCTGGTGCATTGTGTGTAGTATACTCATTAGTGAAGGATGTGTTAGTAAACATTTACTTGTGAGTGAGGCACTCTTATATGAATACTACTCTACAATAGTAGCAGATATTCGGCTATTCGGTTTGAAATCTCACCGGATATTAACCGGATTAAGTCAAATTAATATCTTTTTCATTACTAAACACAATATACTATTGTGTTTGCACAATGCCAACTGATGAAAACCTTAAGCGGAAATGTGCGATGATGCGATGAATGATGAATGTTTAAGCTTCGATCAACGAAATGTTACAAGAGAAGCTCTTAAAAGGTATCTTTATTAAGCAATGTTCTTACTTATATATTTCTTCATGCGAAATCCTTCATGGGGATGGCAGAAGATTTTCATTTACGTGAGAATTTTTTCCATTAAATTCTATCGGGGTTTCTGCGTATTGTACTCAAACCTAGTAAAAAAAAATTAGTTAATATTCTAAACATCTGTTATTGACTGGTTTAACTAGCAGTTCGATAAAGTATTGAACTTATTTTTTCCGGCACCATTCAAACGGAAGATCTTGATCCATTCAAGATCTGAAATGTGAGATCCCAAAAATATGCATATTTTTATGGTTTGCATTAAAAAGTTTTTGGATTGGTGTACTTTATATAGTATCAGTTACAATAGCAGAACCGATGAACTTTGTCCATGGACACCAAAGTGATTAGGTAATTAACCCACCTAAAAGCCAATCCGTAAGGGGACGTTTTTTTTTAATATTTAGATCCGTTTTTCACAATATTTCATTGTGTAAACATGTCCTGGTTTTTCAATCGACATTATTTTCTTAAAATCTATACCTAGTTAGGTAATAATCATTCGCCTCTCAAAGCTTTTCTACGATTTTTAGAATTCAGGATAAGCTTCTTTGCTCAGATAGATCTTTTGACAATTAAATATGGACAAAAAAAGGTATTCAACTAACACCCTTGATTTTAAGGGTTATTTTGAGCTTCTTCTTTTCTGGCATTGAAGTTAAAAACCTTTATTTTAGTTCATTGACTGTAATAAGATTGGCAGACACCGAGTTAATTGATTACTGAATATAATTGGTGTAACATAAGTCATCATCATTCATCAAAACCACAAGATCATAACACTGTAATACTGCCAATTAATTAATTATCATATACTTAATTGATTATTGAAATCTAATTGGCGTGATTGTATGGATGAGTCATTGATATACAATTAATAATTATTACATAGATCCCATTTGATACGCCGTGTACAAATAAATAATTGTGATGTATTCATTCAAAGAATGAAATCCTAATTAATTGTCGTAAATGCTATTTTCAGCTAATCTTAGTCGTCAAAGATTTGTTTTGGTCTAGTTGCTTACTATGTTTAATATTGTTTGTTAATTCGAAACGTCAACGTACCTAGAAATAGTCCTAAATATACTTAATGTCATTTGAACTGGTGCTGTTTAACAATTTTAAAATCCATTAATCGTTAAAATGTCAATTATGTGAAGATTAAATAATTAAAATCATGAAATTTATTGTAAATTTTCTAATTATGACAAAAAATAATGTTTATGATATCATTTTAAATGAAATAATGCCTTTGGGAATGAGATTGTCTCTCCTGGACCTTATAGGGTTTAAAATACTCGAAGGTATCAATTTGACACTTTTTTATAGTACTTACTGTATTTGAAGAAAATAACATACCAAATTAATATTGCGCAAAGATTATTTCATTGAGGGATCAAAAAGTAATCAAGTTGGTTATGTGAGACTTTTTCTTAAATTTCTCAACTTTAGAAACTAAGAATACAAAAAACTCTCTTTTTCTATTTGATTTCCAATATTATTATCATTATCATTTAGATGATTTATAAAGCGCCGTTTTGTGAAAAAAAAAATCCATCTCAGGGGCGCTAAATATGTAGTTCAATATCAAGAACTAATAATGCTAGATCTTTAGTTTATAAAATCAAGTTAAATGTATGCAATAATTACACCAAAGGTACGGTACGTTAACAGGATACGATGTTAAACATATCTTACATTAAAAGAAATTCAGAGTAGGGTTCTGTTTCATTATAGTTTCATGTGTAAATGAAATTTATCTTCCTGAGCATTGTGTAAAATACTCATAATTACATGGAAGGTCCGGACGAGACATAAGCGCACAACAAAAATAATTATGACATATCACATCATTCAATCACATGGATCAACAAACTTAAAAAGACATGTTTAGACCTTGCTAATTAGCCATGTGCCAGAAGATAATTAATTTACATCTGCGATTGTCAATACAATGTCGTATATTATCAGAGACGTAATGTATCGCTTAGTTGAATTTTGTTAGAATTATAGGCAACGTTTTGTGTTTCTGAGTACTGCAGCCGTAGTCAAAACACATTTAGCGATTTGTAGTCGTTCATCTATAGACGGTTTTGCGAGAATATATCAATTTTTGTAGCTAAAATACACAAAGTAGGAGTAAAATAAGCATATTATTACCAACAGATCACTCATACACACACCTATACACAAACACCATCTTAGCCACACAGAAAAACCTGACAGGAAAAACATATTTAGATTCACAAATTAACACAAATGTATTCACACACACTTAACATTTTATGTCAAATTCTTCAAAGCTCGACTCATGACGTGTACGGAAAATATAACACTTTTTTTATCGTGCGCTAATTCCACGTGCGAATCATCCACGATGCAATGTAAGTAAAAAAGTTTACTGTGTTTAAAAGGCTTCATTCACCGAGTGGAAATGACCGATGTAGGATTTACTATTTCCTGAATTGCTGTTTCGTTCTCAAAATACAAAATAATTTATTTCTTTCGTAACGTGCTGTTACACTATTGCGCGATCATTTTAAAAAAGGTGAAAAACTATAAATTTCTTTTACGACCTTTACAGATATTTATCACATGTGTTTTCTATGTTTTCTACATTATTCAAGACCTAATTAGGATCGGTTTAATATTTTTCTTTATCGTAAGCAATATTTATGAAAAACATCTACTTTCTTACTAATGAGCTGAAAAGGTTAAGATTTAGCACTACTTTCTTAAGTTTTTATTTTAAACTTTCTGTTCTAAGTCAAGATAAATGTGTTTTTATTTTTTCTATGCTTACAGACGATTTATTTTGACGATGTTTTAACGATAATATATATTATTATATATTTAAATACCGCTGTAAGATGCAAATACAATTTAGTTTATTTTTTCATTAGTAAATTTTATGTAAAAAAAATACTTTATTAATTTATACTATTAGGACATTTCTTGCAAGTGAAGATAGCATAACAAAACATACATAGACAATTCACACAGATTGAGCTAGTCCCAAACTAAGATGAATCTTTTATTATGGGTACTAACACGACGATACACACATATACAATGCACTTAACACATATACATTCTTCACTTTGCCTGGCCAATGCTTCCAATGGACAGTAAAAATTTATGTACATGACTGTACAGGTCGTCTTTTTTGTTTTAACAGAAATAGACTCAGGATGGGTGGTGTAAATCATCGCCGAATAAACAATGCCACCCATATTAAGTCAATTCATTCTCTTTCATGAATACTATAAAATAAAATGTTTCTTTTCTGTCAATCTTTATTTTATTGTGTTCAATGGATACAAAAACTTAACCAATGGATAATGCAACAATAAGTACAATTAATGATTTAAATTGCCAATTGTAGTATCCAATATCTAAAAAAATTAAAACAAAGAGGACAATTATATGTATTTAAATATATTTATGCATTTTACAAATAACAAATGAAAATATACAACAGTACTTATTGATTGAGTCGACGTTGATTTTGTAAAACTCCATTTTACAACAGTACATTAGTAAGTAGTTTCAGGTAAGTATACATTCAGAAATATTGAATTAATTTTAATGTAAGAGAAGTATTTTTTTTAATAGGACCAATTCTGAATCTTAATGGTTGTTGTTGTGTCTCGATCGCCTATGTCCCTTCACGATCGCTTAATGTTGAGTTGTGTGTAAATGATGAGTAATGCAGAACAAACACTGTTTTTTCTTAATTATATTGGATTTAATGTAAAACTTGTAACAAATAGAACAGTATAGATGCTAATGTTTTTGTTTGACTGTGTATTGGAGAAGAAGAGGTGGATCAACAAGTGTGTGTGTATTATATACACGTAACCAAAGACAAACCCTGAATTGAATTTATTAGCCATAGATTATCATTTTATGTCTATAGCCAGTGACTAGTGCTTCATAACTCACCACACAGATGGCAGTATTCAACATTCTCCCCCTCTGTAAGCGATTGATGATATTAACATCAATTGGACTTACATTTTTACAATAAAGATAACAACTAATTAAACCTAAAATGAATTTACTTTCCCATTACAACCCATGATTAAATCCTTCCTCTACCAATGCTAAGATATTTGAAAATACATACAACAAAATACAATATACATAATAAATCTTCTTTCTTGAGGTTAAATGTCCATGTTTTTAATTAAATATTTGTTTGGGTTTATAAGCTTCATGTTCAACTATTATAAATGATTAATATCTTGATGTAAGTCTTGTTTGGAGTTTAAAATCTTGATGTACTGTATTATTGTTTGTTTAATGCATATTATTATGTATTCAAGCTCACTTCACAAAAGAAAAAATTAAAACAATATAGCACATAGGTATTTCACTGTTCCGAAGGCTCTGGTAGCAATGCCACACGATGGATGGCTCTTTTTGTCAGTCCAGATTGGGTCCTCAAGGTGACAACTCGGGTGACGTTATCTGGACCTGGATGTGTCTGGACAACTCTGCCAAGTTTCCAAAGCATGGGAACAGTCTCGTCCTTTATTAGCACCAAATCCCCCTCCTTCAATTGTCTCTCATTTCCGTGTGTCCATTTTGTCCGTTGTTGGAGTCCCTGGAAATACTCCCTGCTCCATCTAGTCCAAAAACCCTTGAACATAGCAATAATCTTTTGGCAGTGGTTTAAACGATTATCTGGTAAGTGTGATACATCTGGTTCAGGTAACCTCGCCAACGAGTCTCCAATCAAAAAATGGGAAGGAGTGAGTGGGTTGAGATCAGTTGGATCAGAGGATAAACTGGTTATTGGTCTGGAATTAATGGAGGCTTCGATTTGACAAATCAAAGTAAGCATAGAATCATAATTCAATACCTGAGAATTCAAAGCCTTTTTCAAGGGAGTTTTTACTAGTTTTATACCTGCTTCCCAAAGAGAACCAAAATGGGGTGATCGAGCTGGAATGAATTTCCAGTCGATCCATCGTTGAGAACAAAAATTAACAATCTCCTCCTCAGAGGCTCTTAACCGTGTGTAAATTCTGGCAAGATCGTTGCTTGCACCAATGAAATTTGTGCCATTATCTGAATAAATCTTGATTGGCATTCCCCGCCGAGCAACAAATCTTTTTAATGCATTAAAAAAAGCCTCTGTCGTCATGGAAGTGACAACTTCCAGATGCACTGCCTTAGAGGCAAAACAAACAAATAAACAAATATAACATTTTACAACCTAAGCGTTCCTGGTAAAACCTGATTTTATATTGAAGAAACCTGAATAGTCTACTCCAACAATTGAAAATGGCCTTGTCGCAGTGACTCTGTCTGCAGGCAGATCCCCCATCCTTTGGTAATTCACTGGCGTCTTGTACCTAAAGCACAGGATACAATGCTTGAGAACCCTTCTTATCGTATTCTTTGCTGACAATGGCCAGTACTTGAGTCGTAGCTGTGCCAACAGTCCCTGCAAACCCAAATGTAAATTAGTATAATGATAATACTTTATAATTAATGTTGTAAAAGCGTGTCCCGCAGGCAACAAAATAGGATGTTTTTGTTGGGTAGGTACCTCACTGTTTTTTAGTCTTCCTCCAACACAAAGTATACCATTTATCAATACTGGATTTAATGATTTTACATTACTACGAGCAGACACCTGACCATTCTTTTTCAAATCCCTTATTTCTCTGTGAAAGAAAATACCTTGGACGATGTTGCACAATACATCATGTGCATGTTGAAGTTCGGATACCTGTAAAGGTCCAGTTCTACGCCCTGTTTTTGATGTTATATTATTCTTAAATCTTATTAAATATGCAGTGATTCTAAGCAATCTATTAAATGACGAATATCTTGTGAAAATATCCCATGATTCAATATTTACCAGTGTGGTAGTATTTACCACTATATTATCTTGTTGTATATCAACCGTAGAAGAACATTCTGTAAGTTTCTCATCCTCTTGTATGAAAGATGGACCATTCCACCACAAAGTCGAAGATGAAAGTTGTTGTACAGATGTACCCCTGGAAATCAAGTCTGCTGGGTTGTGTTGTGACGATACATGTATCCATTGACAATCTTCTGTGCTACGCTGAATTTCTGCTACCCTGTTGGCTACAAAGGTATCCATTTTTGGTGCTGAGGCTCGTAGCCATGACAACACAATAGTTGAATCTGTGAAAAGCTTAGTGGATACACCTTGATAACCCATGTTCTCCTTTATGGACTTGACAAGTCCAGCTAATAGTAGCGCTCCTGATAATTCTAGCCTAGGCAAGGTAAGTTGTTTGAGAGGTGCCACTCTAGATTTTGCACAAAGTAAATTGATCTGTGTCCTACCTTGTTCATCCATGGACTTCAAATATACAGTACAACCATACGCTTCCTTTGATGCATCGGAAAACCCAAATATTTGTATGTCTGCACTACCTATTGACGTCACAATTACCCTCCTTGGAATCTTGATGATGTTGATGTCTTGTAGATCCCTTTTGTACAAGTTCCATGCAATAATAATGTCTTCAGGTAATTCATCGTCCCATCCTATCTGTAACTGCCAAATTTTTTGCATTAATAATTTTGCCCTAATTACAATGGGCCCGATGAGTCCTAACGGGTCGAACGTCTTAGAAATATCTGAAAGAATTGTCCTTTTAGTAGAGGTTGATGTATTCGTTTCAATGTTAACCTTATAATGAAAAGTGTCTTCGTAACTGTTCCAATGCAACCCTAGAATTTTGCACTGAAAATCGTCCTCCAGATTCAAGGATTTACTGGCATTGTTCTGACCAGTGTCATGTAGGTCTTCCAGATTTGACCTCCATTTGGTAAGTTTCATACCTGCCTTGTCTAGAAGGTATGACAGTTCATTTTTTAAATTAATACAAGTCTGCTTATCATGATCACCTGTTAAGAGATCATCCACATAAAAATCCCTTTCTATCACCTGAGAAGTGAGAGGAAAAATAGAAGAATAAATTGTACTTAGTTCCTTTAGACATCTCATCGCGAGATATGGTGACGCACTGAGTCCGTAAGTGACGCTGTTGAGTCGGAAATGTCCTATTTCCTCACTGGGAGATGTCCTCCATAAGACCCTCTGATAATCCCTGTCCCTTTCATGTACATTGACCTGCCTATAATACTGTTGTATATCTGCACTCAAGACATATCGATGTTTCCTGAAATTAATCAACAATGTAAATAACTCATTATGTATGGTAGGTGTTTTCATCAGATTATCATTTAGGGACTTTCCATTGGATGTTTTTGCAGAACCATCGAACACTACACGGATTTTTGTTCCTTTGAAAACGGAATGATGGGGAAGATAAACTGCATTTTCCTTGTCAGGTAGACAAGGAGACATATGCCCCAATTCCAAATACTCATTCATGAATGCTGCATATTGTGTGTGCAGCTCTGTATTCTTCTGAAACCGTCGCTCCATCGAAAGTAACCTCCTCTTGGCTATTTCAAGAGAGTTTCCCACGTTAGGTGGACATTCCTTGAAGGGTAGACTTACTGAAAATCTGCCCGACTCATCACGAGTCGTAGTACTAGTAAAGTGTTTCTCGCATAATGTCTCTTCCTGGGTTCGAACCAGAGAATTAGGCACACTTTCTACCTCCCAAAATTTCTCAATGTTTTTGTTTAATTGATTCAAAGAAATGTAACAAGATACCGGCCTTTGTCTGCTGATTCCTTCAGAGTTCCACGGAATAGCTCCTGCAATGACCCATCCTAACTTGGTCTGATGCATCATCGGCTGCTGACGTTGAGCTGATGCATGATTTCCCTGAAGTACCTCCCAAAATACCTGTGCTCCCAATAACAAGTCTATTGGAGAAGATTTATGGAAGTCAGGGTCCGCTAGCTGCATCTGGGAAGGCACGTGAAAACGTCGTCTGTCCACAGATCGCAGTGGCAAGTTTGATGTAATTACAGGCAGGACCAAACAGTTGATTTTCCTCCTGTAATCATACAATAAAGAATTAATTGTTATATCTACCTTTTCTTCAATGTGAGTTACCTGTTGACGCAGTCCCGAGACTGGCAGATATGCTCCCTTTGTTCGTAAGTTGAGTTTCTCGCATAAACTCTTTGTAATGAAATTCGACTGTGCTGCCGAGTCCAAGAGTGCTCGTGCCCTAAAAATGCCGCCATCAGGGAGTTGGATCCCAACCATGGCCGTGGATAACAGTACTTCCTCGTCGTTTGAGAGCGAAGCATGGTTCACCACAGTAGGAACCTGTGAAGTAGGTCCCAGAGTTTCCGTATTTGCTGTCGAATTGTGCACGCTCGGTGTGTGCAATAAGGTGTGATGGTCCCTCCGACACACCTTACATCTTCCTCCTGAAGAACAATCCTTGGCAATATGATTCCTTAACATACAGTTACGGCACAGTCGCTGCCTTTTTACCAGCTCCCACCTTTGCTGAGTCCCCATCGACTTAAACTGCTCACATTGGTTTAATCGATGCTGTGAAGAACAAAGTGGGCAAACTGGGTTTGCTCGTACATTTGCAACCAAGCCAACTCCTGCTCGGTTGGAGGTGTTGGATGGTTTGAAGTTTTTGTTGTGAGACGTCGTCTCCAAAATACGTGCTCTCTCTCCAATACATTCGTACAGTTCCTTTAATGTAGGTAGCTCACCCTGCAAGTGATGCGATTCCCATATGTTACGTGATACTGAATCTAATCTGTTAGCAATTATGTGAATTAACAGGATGTCCCAGCTGCTTGTGGGTAGTCCCAAACTTTCCAAAGCTCGCGTATGGAGCTGTGAATCATCGATCAATCGCCTTAAAGATTGATATGATTCTGGCTTCACTGGAATGAGATTGAAAATGTGATTAACATGTTTGTCCACAATGAGGCGGGTGTTCTCAAATCTCCTTGTTAAGATGTCCCAAGCTAAAGAGTAATTAGTGTCTGAAACTTCCAAAGAAGAAACTAACCTTAAAGCTTCACCCTTTAATGAGCTCAGTAAGTAATGATACTTTTGTAAGTTAGATAAAGAATTATTGTTGCCTACAAGAGATTTGAATGTATCTTTGTAGTGTAACCATGTTTCATAATTACCATGAAATGTAGGTATTTGAATTGGATTTAACTTAACTTCACATGTGACTTGTAGTTGATCTTTCAATAATGATTTTGCCTTACTTAAAGTGGTGTAAAATAGTTGTTCAAAAGTATCCCTATACACCACTTCCTCACCATCAATTTCTTCCAAGTCACATTGCAACATTTCAAATTTTTCAAGCATGCTTTCCATTCTTGATGTCCTTAACTGTAATTCACAAATATCTAAATCTTTCTTACTCAAATAATCTTTAAAGCGCGTGAGCTGTCCCTTCAAAACGCCTCGCCTTGATATCAACCCTTTGCAAACCTCCATTTCAGAATCACGTGTTTTTTCCATTTTTGAAGTGGCTGTCCTTGTTTCTCTTTCTCCAGACAGCATAATTCACTAGAATGTAATAAATATACAATAATAAAAAGAGAAAACTCAATGCAAAAAATGCCAATCAATGAACATTGAAAACACGCGACTATTTTGCAACAATATTTCTCACGAGAATTTACACACAGTTTTTTTCATAAAAATGCCGAAAAATGATGGAATCACGGGTTATCTGCAAAACAATAAAGATAATATTAGTTTTATTTATTAAACAAATGTTTTAAATCAACAATTAGATAAGAGTACAGTTATGAAATTGTAGGGTAGATATTATTGTAACAATTAACCTTAAAATGTATAATATTTATATAAAATGGCAATGAATCCCCAGATAGTTAAATATATTGATCTATTTGAATGGAAATGTAATATTATAGGATAGAATTGTAAATGAATAGGAAAATATAGGATACGATACGCAATGATGGATTCGATGTTTTTTTCGAAAGGTGTCCTGTCGTACGGTCGCCAATGTTGTTGTGTCTCGATCGCCTATGTCCCTTCACGATCGCTTAATGTTGAGTTGTGTGTAAATGATGAGTAATGCAGAACAAACACTGTTTTTTCTTAATTATATTGGATTTAATGTAAAACTTGTAACAAATAGAACAGTATAGATGCTAATGTTTTTGTTTGACTGTGTATTGGAGAAGAAGAGGTGGATCAACAAGTGTGTGTGTATTATATACACGTAACCAAAGACAAACCCTGAATTGAATTTATTAGCCATAGATTATCATTTTATGTCTATAGCCAGTGACTAGTGCTTCATAACTCACCACACAGATGGCAGTATTCAACAATGGTAATGAAAGAATAAAAAAACTAACTAAAAAGTTGATTAATATTAGTTATTATGTAGTATTCAGCATTAGTTATGAACTATAAACAACTATAAACTCGAGAAACACCAATTCAGAAATATTGAATTAATTTTGATGTAAGAGAAGTATTTTTTTTAATAGGACCAATTCTGAATCTTAATGGTAATGAAAGAATAAAAAAACTAACTAAAAAGTTGATTAATATTAGTTATTATGTAGTATTCAGCATTAGTTATGAACTATAAACAACTATAAACTCGAGAAACACCAAGTGCAAACGGTAAAATCTATGGGACAAACAAATACTAGTCAGTGATGCCGCAGTACAAAATGTTTTTCACGTTCCGATTTACACTTCTGGCAACAATTTAATAGTTGTCGCGCGTGAAAATTGTGAAATGTCAGATTTGCCGATATATTTTGGCGTTCGTATTTGCGTCGGTGGTGGTGTAATTTTACAATTTATACATGCTAACAGTTGCCCTAAAAATATAAATTGTTACTTTTAATTGAAAAAACAACTTATCACTTCCAAAATATAGCAATATTCTGCGGTAAAATGACAGCAACTAATAATATTCGCACATTAAAAGTCGCGAATAAAATTCTGCCAAATCCAACTTATTTTAGTCGTCGGCTGTTAACTAAAATTTCATTCTGAATACGAAATCCGTAGATTCTCGAAATTTATAGTTGTACTAAGGTGTCAAAATGAACTTATGAACTAAATTAGTACGGAAAACTGTGAATACGAATTAGAACTAATTATCATGACTCGACTATCTTCTCACACTTAGTTGACTTAGTGCAACTAAACTATTTTATGTTTTAGAATTGGCCATAATGTCTCGTAACTTTAAGGTGCTTTTTAATTTAATGATTAATATATTTTTGTAAAACGAAGTATTAGAGGCTTTCTTTAATTAAAACTTTTAAATTCATTATAAATTAATTGTAAATTTTAAATTAGCAAGTAATTGAAATAAACTGCTTGAGGGTAAGTAACGTAGAAGCCTTCGTTAATATTTGATTAGAGTCGAGGTGTGGTACAAAGGTAAAATGGTAGTCTTACTTATCGTTTAGATGGTCTTCTACTAAACTTATCTTCGGAATTTGATGTTTAAATTAAAAAGAAAAATATTTAAGAACTTAACTGTTTACTCTTTTCAAATATATGACTCTAGGGTCTAAAATAAATTCGGTATTCTGTAGTTTGAAACTTTTCAGATCTTCTGCTTGTGCTTATGTAAACGTCATTTCATTCGTTTTTTGTTATAAACTGAAAAACAACCTTAAACGTCTTTTTAGAGTAAAACATCAGTTCATAGAAAAAAACTTGATAGAGGAGAGATAATTAATGGTTTGGTGGATATAAGTACAAAATACATAAATTGTTTTTTGATACGTCCAGTATATCTAAAATTTAACCGGTGACTTATTCACTTCTTCAAGATGCTCCAGTCTATACAATTTTATTTTTGTGGTTTTCTCAAACTAAGATAATGGACTTTGAATATATTGAACGATTATTTTATAAATGAAAACAAAATGTATTATTGATGTATTCTCCGGTTGGCGTTCAAGAACACAAAAGTTCACGCCATCTATGACATTGAGAATCAAAAAACTGAAATATGTGTGTGTAAAGAATGAATATGTAAAAACTGTGAATGAAAAGCTTAGTGCGAACGAAAGGAATGATTTTACGATGAATGAAAGGTGGGATGTCTTAAAAAGTGTGCTTGCAGGGAGTGCAAAAGAAGCATGTGTTGAAGCTAAAGTAGGACGTAAAAAAGGCGATGCATGGTGGGACAATGATGTGAAAGAAGCTGTAAGAAGAAGAAAGCTTGGAAAGACTTACTGATTGTGACCCATTTGAAAAAGAGTGAAAGAAAGAAGTATACAAGACGTACAAGAAGGAAGTGCGTGAAATTGTGAAAATGAAGAAAAAGAATGCTTGAAGATGAAGAATGTAAGAAATTGTCTATGTATGCGAATGAAAATATGAAGATTTTTTGGGATGAAGTGAAACGAAAGAGTTTTTTAAGCGTTTGCGTATAATATAAAAATAAAAAACTATTGCCGAAATACGTCAATATATTATCACAAACAATGTTTGAAGAAACAAAATTTAGGTTCGAAATGAAAAAAAAAATATGAAAGGTTAGATAAACAAGCTAAAGAAAAACTTACATAAAATATAACAACCAAAACCTTTATTGAACTGTACATAAGGTATATTTTAGAAAAGGTTTTCGTACTCAGAACTCTTTTCTTAAGATCGTATTGTTGTTTAACATAAATAATAATAATTGTAATATGTACCGATCTGAAAAAGCCTGAAATTGCTTTGGGAGCTTTCACCCTTCTTTCTCTATTAGAAATAGAGATGAAATGGATAGTAACTTGCCGAATTATAGATAAAAGATTTCTGGCAACATCCATTACCGGGTATTTGGATACTCGATCACTATAATACAATTAATCGTTTAATATTTTTTTATTGTTTAACCAGATATGGGCACAACACGCAGATTGCAAAATTTGTCAGACGTCTCGATTGGAGAACCATATTGAGCGCCCTTGAGGTGGATTTTTTTCACAAAACGGCGCTTTACAAATCATCCAAATAATAATAATATTCATACAATCAAACATTGTGCAAAATCTAATAGAGAGAAGTGAGAGTAACTCAACACAGACGAATTGACAGTAGGCTGGCTTAAGTGATCACTTTTAGTGACTATGGACAACATTCAAACTTCTCAGACGGTCAACTCTCTGTCAGTTATTTCATTGATTTGCTTTAAAAAAAAAACAGAATTAAATGATGATGATGAAGATTTTGGATGATATTTTTGACGCCGTTTAACAGTCCCTAGATAGTCTCAAGGACGACCATACAGTGTCAGAACGTCTGTCTATAAAGCTATTTTTTATTATCTGACTTATTCAATTGTTTTTATTCTATTCTGTATTTGATGTATCTGGCTATGTTCTCTAGTCTCTAAATATTTTGTGCATCTGGTAGCAGGACTCTCCAATATTCTCTTTATTTTGTATCTTGTCTATCCAGTATTCAGTAAAATCGTTCCTGTTTTATTATCTGACCAGATACCGGATAGATCCTGGATATCCATTTCATCTCTGATTAGTAGAATTTTCTAAGTACATATTGCGAAGCTTCATGAGGTTGATTGACGTTTGAGAGTTCCAAGCAATATTATTCTGTTAATAGTTTCGCAAAGTAAAATGGTGTTGAATTGTATTGTGCTGAATAAAGAAATGATTTCAAAGAAAGTATTCTTAGTGTTATGAATATGTTTTTTAGTTCTTCGTTCTTCTTATAATAAATGTATTTATTTCTTTACAAGATTTTTTTTTTTTTTTAAATGAATGGTTTTAATATTGGGTAAACTTGCAATTCTTTCATGAAATGGAGTTTGAAATAACTAATATTATAAGCTTAATTCAACCTTGATTATTTAAAAATACCATAAAATCATGACACAAATTTGAAGGTTTTTGGACATGCAACCTTTCAGTTAAAGGTATGTGAGTAATAATTACTGAAGATGAATGTTTGACTAAGATATCCCGTGAAGTCCTCTTACTTTTGTACTTCTCAATCTTCAGAACACGAGCATATAATATGGCTCACTATGGTATATATTTTAGTTTCATAATAAACTTATATGTTTTTCTCAACAAAAAAAAACTTATCTTTCGGAGTCCTCGAATTTGACTTTATCAATTATTGTCATAAACCTAATGTTTTATAAACACACCTCTTTTACAACCCACTGAGAAATTGACGGATAGGAGGGAGAGACCGTTTATATTCCAGGTACTGCTAGGGGGTTGTAAATAATATAATAAAAGTACATACTCACACGTCATTGAACTTTAATATTGAGTTATTTAGACTACCTTTGGCAAATAAAAGACGACCAGATAGTCACAATTCCCTAAGTTAATTCTTACATACTGGAAACAGATCTTAGAAATGAGGGGCATAGAAGCAATGTTGCATCGATTTCAGGACATTCAAACTGAGAAAAGAGCAAATTTCTTTTTCTACTTAAAGTGTTGTTCACAGACTAGAAAATAGAGGCTAATTTTCATTGTATCGATTAAACTACAATGCAACCAACTCACATATGATTTATATTTTATAAATACAATTTCATAAAAATAATCAGTTAGATGTGAAATGAAATAAGCAGTTATATGCACAACACATTAAAAATTATCAAATAAATTAATAATAATTGGTCTTCTGTTAATTGAATCGTATAACTGATATTAGTATAATACTTTGTGTTGATTTGAAATATTGTGTAACCAATGGACAGTGAAGAATAAAATAAATAAATAAATTATGAAATTAAATAATAATATAAAAAATCTAAGTAATAATCATCAATAAAAATAGAAGTGACAAACAAAATCAAGTTATATTTTACAACATTTCTGCATTCATGGTTAAATACTTGTAAAAAATGGGTCGACGTGACTTTGCTGCTGTACCCCTTAAATATCTGTCAGTAATTTCTCCTAAAGGCATTTTCTATTATCAAATCACTTGATATGTTTGACATAGAAATTTGTCATAATACATACATACAACGTATGCTTGTGGTACTCGTATTATTATGTGAGAGTATCGAGACCTTTTAAATCCAATATCAGAAGTTGGGAAAAAAAATGTCAAAACCTATGGTTGCAAACAACAATCGATTGCTTATTTAATGAAAACTTTTTTATTCTTCTTCAAAAAAGTGGTGATTATTTAGTTTGTTTATTTATTTTATTAATTGGATTATTAAACATTTGAATACTCATACATAAATAATGAGCAAATCTCGAGAATATAAAAAATGTATTATCCTTCTCAATGTGCATGTTTTCACAATTTGCTACATGACACTTAACCCACAAGGTTTTTTTTTTATATAAAAGATATATCTGGGTTTTGTTATAAACCCAAATACAACCTTATACACCTTTCACAGTAAGCTAAAAGCTTGTGTCGTGAAAGGGGAGTTTGCCGGTAAGAAACTTCTCCTGGCAAGAAACATCTTTTGATTTGTTTGATTGTCTCTTGTCTTGCGAGTGTTATTGATTTTAATCGTATTATGTTGACTACTCTAGATTAATCATTCCAATTGATCACACTCACCGATAGTCAACACATTTGAATAGGTAGTAACAAGGTAGGTATGTTGTATATGATACACATACATAATGTGAACTTCTTTAAGGGGTGTATGACACAGAGTTTCGACGCTTATGAATCGACTTAAGGCTTGGTGAAGAGCACTCTTTAAACCTAGATAACATTCTTAATTTCTCTGCCTCATGCTTATAATTTGAAATTTTTGAAAGTTGTATGTACATAGTTCAACTCAATATTTTTTCATTATTGAAATTAAGGTTTTTATGCGATTTCATACAATTCCTGTGCTTTTAAATTGAAAAGACACCATCTTTTGTAGTTCAATTGAAACAACATTGTCTTTATTTTAAAGCCTTTGATTTGTTTTGGTCGTTAATTATGAATAATAATAAATAACGAATGAATCAATAAAATCATCGCATCGAGTCCCTATCGTCTTTTCAATATAAGCCACAATTGGAATTTTCCTAAGTAAATTATATTATGTTTTTATATTTTTTCATTGTGGAAAAATATCTATATTGTACTATTAAAAAAATATGCTTTTCAAAAGAAAACTTTTATTCTATTGACATTTCTATGAAACCTTTTGATACAATAATAAATAGAATTAGTATTTAAATAATTTTATTTTAATAGAATGGCATCAGTCAAAAGAATTAGCCAACAACGAGCTAACTGGATTGGCCACAACATCAGGCACCCAGAAATGCTTATCACCATCGCGGAGGGTAGGAATGAAGGCAGAAACTGTAGAGGCTGACCAAGAGATGCTTATATGGACCAACTGAAGAAGATCATGAACTGTGGCACATACGTAGAACTAAAGAGACTAACTGGAAATAGGGAGGAAAAATCCAAACTCATTGCAGACCAATCCAATGGATTAAAGCTCATTATATATATAAAGAATGACATTTTTGTTATCTGGCAAAGAATCGGTCATCCACTCTTTGTGTGTCTTGTAAAAGGCAGATCTTCAAAGAATAAAAACATTTTGCATCTTACATTCAGCAATTATGATTGCCAACCATCCTGAGTATTTTAACTTCAATATGGCACGGGAAGAACAGTATGTATGTTTATAGCATGCGGTTGGTCTGCTGGCTATCCCACTTATGGAATTTGCCGTGATTATATAGTGGTAAAACTAGTTGGGTAGAAATATGCAATCAAATTTGGAAATTTAATTCTGATTTTCATTCACTTATATCAACACGGTATTTTCCACTAGTGGGGAAACCAGTCAACTTATTATTATGTAATAAACATCCAGATTGTTCTCTACAAAAAAGACGTTCTGGAATAATTGCAGATTTTAATTGTTATATATGTGAGGTTATACGAATACCCGCACATGTCTTTTATTTATTTTGACAATAGTTTGAACATGTTAAATGAATGGATAGGGAAATAATGACAAAGAGGATAATACTTGTCTGAAATAGGGGGTGTAAGGAAGCGCAGGCATCTGAGAACTACGTGGCTTGATCATATTGAATCAAATTCTTAAGAACGACCGTGTGTTGAGTTAGAGAAATCGACGTGCGTTCGTGAGAGGTCGCATGAATGTAGAGGTAGCGAAATAAGTCTGTAGGGACAGATCTATATGGCGTTCCGTTCTCTCTGCCTACCCCACTTGGGATGCGGCGTGAGGGAATAGAATATAATAGTTTTTTTATGGAACACTCGAAATTTTATAGAAAATATTGGGAGACCTATTCACTATCGGGAATTTTACTGGGTAATAATAATGATGAAAAAAATATCATAGTCTGTTCGTTTTAACTGTGGCAAGGGGTAGGTACCTATAAAATTTAATTAAAATAATGGGATTACATAAATGTAACATATTATTATAATCACAATGCATGCTTTTAATATAACATAGGTACACACTGCCTGTGGTAAAATGTGCATTATATCAAATCACATAATACCAACCTACCACTGTATGTAATAATGTTATGTCGCAATATGGAACGAATAAAATTTTTCTTCGATGTTATTGTAAAATAATATAATATTTCGTGGTTTTACAAGTTTATAATTTTCGATGGATACATTTAATCGCAGTCCACAGTTTTGATATGTGTAAAGCACCACTTTATTTCAATTAAAACACCCACATTCAAAACCCAAATGTTTCTAATTCCGATTTTAACAATTCTATCTAACAATCAAACTGGCTAACCGGCAAACTCCCCTTTCACGACACAAGCTTTTAGTAGCTTACTGTGAAAGGTGTATAAGGTTGTATTTGGGTTTATAACAAAACCCAGATATATCTTTCTTCTCTAAAAAAGAAAAAAAAATAATCAAACTGTTTTAATTTTTACTGTACCTATTTATTAAAAATAATAGTAACCTGGTCTCGATTTGCAAAGTCATTAACAAACTATGTTTTGTTTGTTAACATAAGTTACTATAGATTTTTACAAAACAAATGTCAACTCAATCAATTACATAATTCTATCTTGTTCACAGTTTTGACATTTAATACAAATTAACTTGTCAAATTTAGTAATCATACATTTTAAATTGATATTTATTTATATTAATGTCGACATGAAGATGATTCGCGCTATTCTGGGCAAAACACTGAGTGACAGAATCAGATATACAGTAATATGTAGGACTTGCAATGTATGTAATACTGAAGACATTGTCAGATGAGACAGGAAAAGAAAAGGCTTCTGGTGAAACCACGTAGAACAAACGAGAGGTCATACACTCTCTCAAGCAGCTACTTGAAACTGCAGTTGCCGCTGCATATAACGTGCTAATGGGAACTCGCTAACCTGGAAGACCTGCAAAGATATGGTGAGAGATTTGGAGCTCTGTGACCCAGAAGACCTCAACGCTATAGAAACAGATCCACAGATCTATTCAAAGAGGAAGAAAAAGCTGAAGCCATTACTTTAATAATTAATTTTTTTCTCAAAATTCTCGATATTTTCTTCTATCGACGATCGAACATATCATCTCTATTTTGATGTTAAAACTTTACGCGGGTTTGTTATTCTGTAAAGTTCGAATAAATATTTTTAATCCTCTCCGACCACAGACATGCAATAGTATCATGGCTTAATATATCATTTTACAAAATGTATCAACAATTTATGATACCGCTTCACGGGATTATAGAACATACTATATACTTGTGTTTTTAAATGGTAGAGGTTTCGTCAATGGATTCACATGGAAACGTCAGTTGTAAAAAATTGGGTTGACTGGAAGAGATCGTATACGCTTAAATCCCACTTTTTGGTATCTCTAATTACCCTTTTACATAATTGAAAGCTCATATTACAGAGATGTTAAGTGTCTGGAGCATAAAATCAAGAAAAATTTAAAAGAAGTAAGGGGAATAGCAGAAAAATATAGGTAACAAAAGTGATATCTATTGGACGAAGTTTGAAGTACCTACACTATGTTGTTCAATGACGCTTTATACGCTTATTGGCCTATAGGTACGTTTAACACCAATTGGGAGTTAAATTCATTTTAATTTTTTTATACTTAGCACATTTGTAATAACAAGCTTTCAGTAGTATTTTGTATATTAAATAAATAAATCTTATGTAACAAAAACCAAATTGTTTTAAATTTTACTATATTTTATTGATAAAATATAGTAAAAGTTAGGTTTCGACTTATGAAGTCATTGTCAAACTATAACAATTTTGTTTTTGTTACATGAAATAAAATCTATTTATCTATCTATCTATACCATCACGGCATATCCCACAAGTGGGGTAGCCAGCAGACCAGCTGCATATAAAATATGCAAGCTGTCTTCTCCGTGCCAATATAAAATCAAGACATTCAGGATGGGTGGCAAACCTCATCGCTGAATTTTTAAGATGTAAAATGTCTTATTTTTTCGAACACCTGCCTTTTACAGGACACTCGAAAACTTATGGAGAAGAGTGGGAGACCAATTCTTTACCGGGTTTTCCACGGGATAAGTTTGGATAAATGGAGTTTTACAAAATAAAAGTCAACTTAATAAATAAATAAATAAATCATTTTTGGTCAAAATTTCAATACAGACATATTATTATGGTGTAAACATATATCAACACAATATTACAATAAAGTGAGGAGTTAAATTTAAACAAAATGCGGGACGGAACGAGAATAAAATTAATGCAGTGGAGATGCAATCGCTGAGAAGAATTGTTGGTAAAACGTCTCGATATTGAGTGAAGAAAAAGTGTATCAGGAGAATAAGTGGGTGCGAGAGAAGTGCTGTACATAGAATACGTGTAAATAAGTTGCGATGACAAAAGGGGTGTATTTTTCTGAAAGAGGTGTGTGAGAAAGCGTCCAAGAACTTCGTGACTTGACGTTCTGGATAGAATTCTCAAGGACAGCTTGAGCAAAAGCAATGTACGAGAAACTGGATGTAAGTTAAAGAAGCGATGGTAGTACTTAAGGATAGATCAATGTGGCGTTTCATTCTCTCTACGATCCTCACCTGGAACACGACTTGAACACACTTGAGTTTCTGTTTGAATAGTGTTAATAGTTTCTATGTAATTAATCACAATTTCTATTTCTACAAATCTCTACACTAATAATATAATGATCCGGGATTTCCGGGATTCATCTTGTGACCTTAATTAACTAGGAATTATTATTTAACATGTACCTGTTTAGTTACCGGACGAATGAATTCTAGTGGGGATGTTAAATTATATGATGAATAATCGTTTTGTACACATATACCTAAAACAATTGTTTTTTTTATACCATCCTTAAACTTGTTGAATATTGACGTGATTAGCCTAATGGTAGAGTCTTGGATATTCAATTGAGAGATTCTATTACACCTATAACTTGCCTGCTTCATCTTTACGATACAAGAATTTTGCTTACATTTTAAACATTCGCAAATCAATTATGAAATAGTACTGTTGTTTTCTTATATATGGTGTTTAAATGATTTTTATAAAGTGTCTTATATTGTCGTCAACGTTTAGTAAATATAAATCAGATATCAAAGCATCAAGAAGTTCATGGAAAAGGAGACCTAATAACAAAAATAACTGTCGCAGAAAATACTTGTTTCTGCCGCAAAATGCTCGAAAGAAAGGTTAAAGCACGAAAAAATATGATGATCATACTGAAAACGTTCACGCTAAATTTGATATTAATTTTTATTAAAGTTTACAGGGCTTTCCTTAAAATCATCAAATGATGTGTGTATTTTAAATTACATTATCTTAAGTGTATGTCATCATATTTATCGTTGTTTTTATTCTCAATCGATCATTTTATGTGAATTAACCGACAAAACTACGATAATTATTAGGTTTTTGACAAGACAACTTCACCCTATTTGGTAGTGTCCCGGATGGGACACAAACCCGCAATCCATGCCGAAGAATCCAATAATTTCTCTTATAAACCCCAATGACACAGCTTTGTGTGTAGGCATCGTTTTGAGATAACAAGTAAGAATTGGTTGTGGGTTCAAGTCCCGTCTGGGGCACTACCAAATAAAGTGACTATGCTTTTTCTAAGCCTCATATAGCTCATAGTTTTTTGTTTAAAATTAACATAGACAACCATCTTTTATCGATGTTCTTTACAATTCGAAATAATATTTTCCACCCCTATATTATTATTCCAGATTCCAGACAAGTTATATTAATTTCGGAGACAGAAGTTTTATATAATATTGCTAACCAACCACGTCTAGCCACCTGGAAATTACCTAGCGCAGTCGTATCATAGTGTTTTTGTATACCTCTAAGTATAATAATAAAACTGGAAAAATTTCTACCTACAAATCATGTAGAAGCAGACAAACAACATTATTTCATACGTTTGCCAAATACAAATAATAAAAATGCATGCTCAAATATGAAGCTAGAAACGAAATACAAACTGAACATTTTCATTCTTTTTCTGAATTTTGTTTTTTTTCTTTGCCGTATGAAAGCTTGACTAATGTAACAAAAAGGTGTACAAAATTGGCAAAATATATTGTTTTCTTCTGAATAAATCTATGATCTGATGATAGTATCTAAGATTTGAAAAAGGTCAAAGTTTAACATTATTTTTATTTTTCTCACGTTCGATATTTTTTATCTCACGTATATTAAAGAAGCCAAAGGCTTACTTTGGATATTTTTGAGACATAAATTTCTTTATTGTTATTTTTATTATGTTAAGATTTTCCATACAATTGTTTAAAGGTTTTGAATTAATTAATTTTTGTACTTTGAGGAGTTGACATTGCATTATATAACGATGTTTTATTTAAAATGCTCATTCAAGAGTTTTTAGAATAAAGTTTAGTTAATACGGCTCCCATTCTTTTAAGTAAGTTTTCGAATGTCCTGCAAAAACAGGTGTTCGAAAATTTAAAATATTTTACAATTTGAATTGAGCGATAAGGCTTACCAACCATCCTGAATCTATTAATTTTTGTTGGCACGGAGAGGACAGGTAGTTTTTTTATTGCATGCAGTTAGTCTGCTGGCAATCTCACTTGTGGAATATGCCGTGATGGAATAGAAGCAGTAGAGCCGGTTCAAGTCCGGTACAAACTGGTCTGAAAAGCTGGGTGCCCATGATGGATTTCCCCCACACTAAAAAAAAGTAGTACCTATGTAGTAATAGTTTATTGTAAAGGCACGATTTTTTCCAACTGACCCAATCACTTAAAAAAATCTCTTTTCTCTTGTTTCAGGCAAATGGACAGGAATTGTGACTAATACTCGTATTACCCACGCTACTCCTGCAGCTCTGTATGCTCATACTCCATCCAGATACTGGGAAGATGATAGTAAGGTGCCTCCCCTGGACAGGAAAGCTTGCAAGGATATTGCTTTACAGTTGGTGGACACACAGCCTGGGAAGAATATCAACGTGAGTAAAAAGTTACCTTTACCTTACCTTATTTATGTATAAAGAAAAATGGTCTAAGTTTAATAAATACATACATACATACATACATACATACCATCACGCCGCTTCCATCGCGGGGTAGGCAGAAAGGATCGAGCGCCACTTCCTTCTATCCTTGCATACATCTTTCGCTTCCGCCACTGTCATACAATTCCTCATGCATGCTCTCCTGTTCAATGTGCTCAACACGTGACCGTCCTGTAGGATTTGATTTAAATGATCTTGCCATTTAATCCTCGGACGTCCGCGTCTCCGAGCACCATTCCTCTCAGCCAAATATATCTTCTTAGTCATTCTGTCCTTATTCATTCTTTCCACGTGCCCAAACCATCTTAACTTATTTACATTCATCTTTGTTATTACACCAACTTTCATTCCACATTCCTTTCGTATATCACTGTTACGCACACGATCTCTCAGACTCTTGCCACACATCCTTCTCAACGATCTCATTTCCACTGCATTTATGCCACTTTCATCCTTTTTTAACCATGTCCACGTCTCACTTGCATACATAAGTGTTGGCACTAAGATAGCAGAGTGCACCAACCTTTTAGCTGTGGTGGATATGTTTCTATTTGCAATTATTGGTCGGATTGCACCATTTACCTTATTGCCAGCAACTTTTCTCCTTTCAATATCGCTTTCACACTTCCCATCTCTCGTGAACAAACTACCTAAGTACACACATTCGTCAACTTGCTCTAACACTTCGTTGTCAATCATTACCTGGCATACTGTTCTCTCACTTCCTCTTTCAAACACCATGATTTTTGTCTTTTTTGCATTCATTCTCAATCCATTAATCGCACAATTTTCATACACACACGTCATCATTCGCTGTAGATCACTTTCACTTTCAGCCATCAATACCAAATCATCGGCAAACATTAACGCTCTTACATTCATCCCATTCATATCAACACCTACATTCAGTTCTTTCAATGGACGAATACAATGATCAATGTATAGGTTAAAAAGCCATGGCGACATCACGCACCCTTGTTTTACTCCTTTTGTCAATGTGTACCATTCCGACAGGTTATTGTTCACTCTAACACACGCAGAACTTCCTGTATATAGGGACGCAATGGCGCGAATTAGCCGACTACCCACCCCACACATTGATAGTACTTGCCAAATTTTCTCACGATCTACTCTATCATGAGCCTTTTCTAGATCAACAAACGCGCAGAAAAGCTTCTGGTGTTTCTCCAGGAGCTTCTCTGTCACCATTCGCAAGGAGAAGATCTGGTCCACACACCCTCTACCACTCTGAAAGGCACCTTGCACATCCCATACATTCGTCTCAGTCACTTTTCGAACTCTTTCAATCAATATTCTTGCATACAGTTTCCCCACCGAGCTCAGCAGACTAATAGCCCGATAACTCCCGCATTCTAGTCTTGACCCCTTTCTTTTGTATAGAGGGCATATCACAGCTTTTCGCCAGTCTTCTGGCGTGCAACCTTCCCTCCAACACTGGTTAAAGAGTGCATGACACCATTCGAGAGTCTTCAGCCCACTCAGACTGATGAATTCCGTAGAGATCATATCATACCCAACCGCTTTGCCATTCTTCGCCTTCTTCAATGCATTCTTAACCTCATCCATAGTTATTTCTTCATCCCTTGCTTCATTCGCATTTTCCCTTTCACTATTCTGGCTTGGATATTCGCCTGCACTTTCAAACAGCTCCTCAAAATATTCTTTCCATCTATTCACAACGTCAAGACCATTCATCAACATACATCCCTCTTTATTTCTAATCGCATTCATACTATTCATCTCATTGTTGCTTCTTTTACGCTTAACTTCTTTCCAAAACATTTTCATATTTTCTTTCACACTTTCCGACAATTTCTTACACTCTTCCTCGTCCAATAATTTCTTTTTTTCCTTTATCAGTACCTTAACTACTTTCTTACATCCCTTGTACATTTCTCTAGCACTCTCCTTTTTTTCTTGATCTAGATAACGTGAAGCTAACACATCCATCCATGCACTCTTCTTCTTCCTTACTGCGTCTTTTACCTCATCATCCCACCATGCATCACCTTTTTTCCGTCCGATCACAGTTTCTCCACAGATATCTTTTGCACAGTCCACTAGCACTTGTTTCATCACACTCCATCTCTCATCTACACTCAGTCCATTGCCTTCATTTGCATCAAATTTCATTCTCGTTTCTCTTTCATACTTTTCCCTGCACTCCTTGTCGTTCAACTTTTCGACTTTTATCCTCTTAGCTTTTTCAACTTTATGTGTTTTTGACCGCCAGCCAGAGAACAAGCATATTCTTGAAACCACAAGAAAATGGTCTGTTTCCAGCTCCGCGCCCCTATACACACGCGTGTCAATGGTGGCTTTCCGAAGATTTGAGTCAACACATACATAATCGATTAAAGATCTCTCACTCCCTCTCTCCCAAGTGAACAAATGGATATCTTTGTGCCCAAAAAACGTATTGGACACAAAGAGATCCCATTCCATGCATACCTCAAGCAGTCTTCTTCCATTATCATTCACTCTTGCGTCACCGTGATCACCTAACACGCTTTCATAGTCTCTTCTTCTCACTCCAACCCATCCATTAAAATCTCCAGCCAGTAAAATCCTTTCATTATCTTTCTTAGCTTCTACTATCTTTTTCACACTATCCCAAAACTCATCCTTCTCGTAAATACATAAATAAATCTTTATTGACCAAATGCAAAATAAATATACAAAAAATACACAGGATAATTAAAAAAATCTGGACCAAAAGGCGGACTTGTTACTGGGCAACGTCTTCCAATCAACCCTGAAGTTTCAACATTTTCAATAATTCATTAACCAAAATTGACTTACAAAATCATTGTCAAACTAATTTTACTACATTCCGTTTTGTTACATATATATTCTATGTCTTTGTATAAATAACTATGAAAGGTTTCAAAATATGATTGAATATAATGCAACGTTCATTTTGGAAAAGATTGGGATGATTCTATGTAGTGCTACATAATATGAATAAATATTTTATTTTTATTATTTATTTATTTATTATACCATCACGGCACATCCCACAAGTGGGGTAGCCAGCAGATCAGCTGCATGTAAGAAACATGCAAACCGTCCTCTGCGTGCCAATATAAGATCAAGACATTCAGGATGGGTGGCAAACCTCATCGCTGAATTTAAGATGTAAAATGTCTCAATTTTTCGAACACCTGCCTTTTACAGGACACTCGAAAACTTACGCAGAAGAGTGGGAGACCAATTCTTTACCGGGTGTTCCACGGGATATGAATAAATATTATTAATTAATTTATTTATTAACTATTCACGGCACTAGCCTTTAACATGCTATATATTTACAAACATAGTTCATATGATGTACACACATATGAGCTATGTTTAGAAAATTAAGACACAAAAATCATAGTAAAAAGTCAACAAAACACAAAAAAAGAACAATACAATTATCAATATCAAAGCACAAGTTATAAATAGAGAAAAAAATAAAAAAGTCAATGGATCACAAGTCAATTCAATATTATGGAGGTTTATAAAAAACGACAACTATGTAAATCAATAAAAGTTAGGTACATTTTCTTAGCTTTCATTTTTTGCACATCTTCTTGATTCATGTCATAAACATGTTCTTACATACCTGTCTAAAGTAAGCTACTCTAATGGATTTAATTTATTTTTTTGGCTCTTGTCGTATCTGGAGATGTCACATGATTATGTACGATTTTTGTTTATAATCTGTAGATTTTTCAATGAAATTTAAATTCAAAAGCTTTTCTAAAAATGTTTGTTTTAAATCTGATTGTTCCAAATGTCAATTGCTTTTTTTATACATGAAGCATTTTTATCGTAAAGATTCAATGGTAAATCTCTCAGCGAGTTGGGTGCATCGAATATCACCTTATGTAAGTCCTCTAAATAAAGTCTTATATTGGTCTGAAACATGGTCTAGGGGAACGCAATCGGGACTTTTAATTTAAGAAAACGTCAGAGTTGAAGCGAAAGTGTAATTTATTCCAGTAAAACAAGAAATTAAAGAGAGTAGTACAAGGTTCATCATCATCATCATCTCGCCCTCAACGCTCCTCTCGGGAGCACAGGGCAGAAACCTCCATTCAGAGCGTCTCAGTACAAGGTTACAACTGTATATCTTTTAAGAGGGCTCTACACCCCTTCTTTGTGATTTCATGCAAACGAATTAGCAAAATTACAACAATTTTATTTTTTAAATATTTTAAATTCTGGATCACATGTATGTTATTTTTTATATTAATATAATATTTTGAACATTTATAAATGCGATTTTATCATTTTAGTTTTATTTTGCTGCGAGGAACATAGTGAAAATAATTTTTGAAGATTACCGTCGCAATGATGATACGTTGAGTGGTGCTATTTTAAATAAATTATCCTTAATAATACAAGAGTGTTAATAAAATTTTAAAACCAAGATTAATCTTAAAATATCATGAATTTTATAATACACCTTGAGTTATTTATTTACAACCCTTGGATTTTCTTAATTTTTATGACAAACTGCATACACATCAAAAATAAATTTCATTATCAAAAAAATCATAGAAAATGTTTATAATTCAACCATTTGTTTTATTTATATAATAATATGGTATGTTGTTTACCGTGCATACTACATATATAACGTTATTATTTGCAATAATCAAGAATATAGCGAGTTTCACAAATTTTAAGATTCAGAAGGCCCACGGCGTGCTTAGTAGCCGGATGTGGGATCGTACTCGCTCTATTTTTGAATTAGGAAATAAATAAATTCAATTTATAGAATAAATACAACTTAAATTTTATTTATATGTGATAACATACTATTTTTTTATACCCATGAATATTTTTGCATATAAAGTTTTGGTTTATATTTATTAATAAAGCTATTTCATTAATTATTTGAATAATTTTCTCTGCGCCTACTAAAAATTGTTGCCTGAAACCACTAGAGCTAAATCTAATTTGTACCTTAGGTAAGAACGGCTGTTAAGCTGTCACAAATATGACCATAGACAACAGAAAGAAATCTACACACAATATTGTAAAGGTGAACTTACATATTTCAACACCTAATAGAGCACTTTTTTCACACCCAGAACTAGAAGACAAACTCAATCATATGTACATACATACATACATCTTCTTCCCCTTGTCCTAGTTGGGTCGGTGGCCCATTGCGCCTAGGTACCTCCTCCAGAGATCCCTGTCCACCGCTGCTTCCATGACCTCTGGCTACTCCAAACCAAGCCTTTAAACACACAAGTTTGACACAAACAAACATTAGTATTAATTACCAAAAAGAGGTGACCATAAAATCCTTATCAGATTAAAAAAAGTGTCTTCTACGAAATTGAATAGTTACATGTATTCAGGTTGAAATAATCTTTTCATATAAAAATAATAATAAACAAGTAAGGTTAGTTAATAATAAACATATAATACCATAGAACAATAAACAATTGTTATTATTTCCAACACAAAACAATAATACCATAAACCCTATGGGTAGCAAATGCTCAAGATTATGGTAAAGTTCGAAAAATAGGTTACGGTTGTAGTGACGGTTAAATTAATCGGAACATCCTACAAGTGGATTAGCTAGCAGACCAATAAAACCATAAGCATGTAATAAAAATGCGAGCTGTGCTCTCCATGCCAACGCAAAATGAAGACATTTGTCAAATCTCATAACAAATTAGATAACAAATTAACAAATTTTATTTTTAAATTGTAATATTCAAATGTCTTTATTTTTGGAATACCTGCCTTTTACAGCATATTCGAAAACTAACGGAAAACAGTGAGAGATAAATTCTTTGCCGGGCGCTCTACCAAACTATAAATGTATCTAATTCGGCTTTTGTAAAGACCGAAGCGGTGATAAACGATATCCGTTCTCAGTAAAAAGCTTTCGATTTCGGCCTTACAAATACTTCTTACAATAGCGAACAAAATTACAAAGATGCTGAATTGGGGAACAGTGATAGCATTATCCCTTCCATACAATTCTTCATTTCAAAGCTAAACACCAGTGGCGTCTCTTGAATACACAATTAATCAAAGTACTTAATCCTAATAATAATAATAATGGGATATATTCGGAATGATAATAAGATATCAAAAAGTCAGGAACAATAATAACAATAGTGACACCCCTGTTGTCTTAATTCTGATTATAGTGATGTTAAGAATTTTTTAAACCGATACGAAAAAATCCCATGTTTAAAAATATATTATATTTTTATATTAATAATTCTTAAGTTTATACGTTCACAGAGTGAAAATTCACACTGATCATATTTTATTTTTATTAAAAAACAAAGTAAATTTTTCCCCTTGATTTATTTAAAATCTCGAGTACTTTCGTCAATGTAGATAGGTTGAAAATTTTTAGGACTTATTCACCAAAATGTGAAAATAAAGGAAGAAAAATATCATCGTAAGGTGCATCACTTTTCTTTACCTACTTTCTTACTTATGCATCTATTCTGTCCACTGCTGAACATTATCCTCCCTGAAAATAGGGTATCTCTGCCCTGAGCTTTCTGCAACCAGTCACCAGCGATTCTTCTAATGTCGTCTAACCAACGTGTTGAAGGTCTTCCTCTACTCCTTTTATCTTCATGAGGTCTCCACTCCACTACCCTTTTTGTCCATCTTTGTTTTTTAAGTCTAGCAACATGCCCTGCCCATGACCACTTCAACCTTGCTACTCTTTCGACAACATCTGTAACTCCCGATCTTCTATGTATCTCCGTGTTTCTAATGTGATTAGAGAGTTTTATTTTTAGCATCGCTCTTTCATGCTTCCTTATTCACAATAATATTTTCTTTACAAATGTAAAATCCAGCGCTTCTCAAAATTCATTTGTCAGAGTATTTATTAACAGTAATTAATTTCGAGAGTAATGAAATATTGTTTGTTTAATGATTTTGTTTTGTAAAACAACGCTACAGCGTCCTTTAATTGAAAACTCGTACATTTTATTTTAGAATTTGTACAATAATTTATCGATGTTAAAATAAACAAGATATTTGATATTTCAACAACAATTATTTCTTGTTGTAGATATCTTATTTACAAAGAGTTTTTCGTTAAATTATTTTCTCATATTTGGTTTCACAATACAATTTTTATTGACAAAACAAAAGAAAATTACTTGAAAAAAAGTACTCAAGGAAGACACGAGTTTAAATTGTCAAAAAGTAACAAAAAAAAAAAAAATATTAAATGAATACACGAAAAACTTATTGGACATACAGTTATATTCGACGGTCCAATTCCATACATCAACAAGTCATAATTTTCGAAAATTATGGTTTTATTGGTAATTTATAAAATCAACTCCACTCTATTGATTCCACAAACAAATGACTAAATATACACTGTTCCTTTTATATATTAATTACTTAGCTAATGAAAAAAAATAATAAAGTACCCTTCTTCAATTTCAGAAATAAATATTTAGAATTGTTTAACTATTATAAATAACAAATACAACATAATGACTCTATAAATGTGATTATATAGAATACAAGATATTTCAACTAGTTGAGTCATTTTGTTGTGTTTCTATTTTAAACAATCTGTATAAATAATGCTTCTAGACTATTAGATTATTATTACGCCGAATTGAAAATGTGTATTGTCATATTGTTGTGTTTCTATTTTAACCAATCTGTATAAATAATGCTTCTAGACTATTAGATTATTATTACGCCGAATTGAAAATGTATATTGTCATATTGTTGTGTTTCTATTTTAACCAATCTGTATAAATAATGCTTCTAGACTATTAGATTGATAATGTAGGTATATTGTCATATTGTTGTGTTTCTATTTTAACCAATCTGTATAAATAATGCTTCTAGACTATTAGATTATTATTACGCCGAATTGAAAATGTATTTAAAGAAAAAAGTTTAAATCAGTGAGTAATGGTACGTTTTTATTTAGAATTACGATAAATAATAAATAAAATTTCCCTTTTTCAAATATATTTGTTATTTTTTAAGCAATACGGCAATATAATCACAAGTTTAAATGAGTAATTGAACATAAATAGACATTATAATAATGAATGTTGAAAATTTGTTCCGAAACAGCTGAAATAATAAATTTTATTACTGTTAAGTAAATAGGCAAGGAAAATACTATTTACATTTTTCATTTATTCACTTTATATAAAGCTTTCTATTTTTTTCCTTTATAAATTTTTCTGAAATATAATTTATAAATGTTATTTGTGTCGCCGAGTTTCGAAATCCGCTATAACACATTTTCATGAAAACAAAGTTATATATTATGTCGTTGGATTCTTAATTAAATATTCTATAACCGTAGACAATTGTTTCCATCAAAACATTCACCATTTGTAAGAAAAATATGATAAGAAATGAATTCCGCTGTATCCTTTATATGTCTTTTAATATTTTTTGTAACTCAACCGATCAATAGGAGTTATTTTAATGTATACGAAGTGAACAGTTTATTTTTATTCATTCTTATTCTTCTTCATGTCTCTGCCGGGTCCCTCCGACGTTGACGACCATTTGAGAGAAAGCTTCCCTGTCCTGGGCGGCGCGAAACAGCTCCTCCACGGTTCTGACACCGGTCCGCTGTCGAATGTTTCGAAGCCAGGAGAGCTGTCTTCTGCCAACCCCTCTGCGGCCCTCGATCTTCCCCTTCATGACGAATAGGAAAATTAATTTATAAATTGAACTGTTGCAATAATTTTATAATTGAAAAAAGATACATCTCGGTTTTGTTATAAACCCAAAAAAAACCTTATACACCTTTCATAGTAAGCTACTAAAAGCTTGTGTCGCTGTTGCTTAAAGCTATTCTTTATCTACTTCTTCCTGTACCATGTCAGGTCCCCCCGATATAGGGTATCACTCCGGCGAAAACCTCCCTGTCCTGTGCTGCCTTGAACAGGTCATTCACCGTTCTCATTCCGGTCCACTATCTAATGTTGCGCAGCCAGAACATCTGCTTTCTGCAAACTCCCCGTCTTCACTCTATCTTGCCCTCCAATGTAAGTCGAAGGAAACGGTACTTTTCTCTACGCAGTACGTAACCCAAATATATAATCAACAAATTAGCTTGACATCAGGAATGTACGTTTCAGTACTTGTATAACTTCTCCGAATCATAAAAATGTGTTATAGCGGATTTCGATATTCAGCGACACATTTCAGATTTAAATTTAGTACACGAGTTTCTACTTATTATTTCTTTATCTTTACAGTCATAATGTCGGCATAAAAAAATAATGAATGTCCAAAAAAATTAGATAAAACCTGATTGAAAATAATGTCTAGAAACTCGATATTATTATCTACTGTACAAATACTACGAGATCCTTCTAACGAGTCATCAGAATTGATTTCTGATAATTCTATTACAATACTCACAAGTCTTAATATAGAAAAAAGTAAGAAATAAAAGAAAACCAGAGAAATAGAAAACAAACATTCAGCAATAAGTGGGAGTTCGTACTTTGTAATTAGGATTAAACATTTATTTTATCTCAGAATGTTTTTGATAAAAGGAGACGAATTTTTTTCAGATTATTTAAATTGTAAAGGTTAAAGTTTATGTCAAATATCTGTCTACATTTATTGAATTTTGCTTCCCTTTAGGGGTAAGCATAAAGGATAAAAATTTATATGTGGAACAAAACTCCCTATGACTTGTGGACTCTGGAGAGTGAAGAGGTGTTCAAGGCAAGGTTAAAAACCCTATTGTTGAGGAGGTGTTATGATTCTTGAATGAGCCCTTGCGGAGGTTTTTCCACAAAACGGCGCATCTTTAAAAAGTTGTCTAGTAACTATTATTTTTATACAAATTTTATTCAGGATTTAAATCCGATTTGAGTTGGTTATTTATTCTTTATTGTATGTACCTACATTGATTACAAATATTTTTTTTCGGTTTTATTCATCAAACTTTCGACATCCACTTTATTCATTCAAAGTCTAACTAAACATTTAGCTTTTCTCAGTAGCATAGATGGAAATAAGATTCCTTCTTTCAGAGTGCTTCTGCGTCATTTGAGTCATCTCTTTCCACAACATTCTGAACGCTTTGACGTCTTCTACAGGCTTTAATGATGCTATTCTGAATCTTGTAAACTATTACTCATTTGTTATGTATATAAATTTGCCTAACGATGACAACTTTCGAAAGACGGCTCCCTCATAACTATATTAAGTTGTAAATTTGCTACATATTTTGTTTATTATAAATTAATTATTATTATGAAATTTCACCAAGAATCGTTGGTCGATGAATCATGGTTAATATGAATTTGATTAAATTTTCCCCCTTTGATTAGATAATAAATTTCAACCATGTTTGATAAAACAGGGACAAAGAGACAGTCCCACTCAAACATAGCTACATAGCTAACGACATAGCTTACTATTTCTAAGTGCTTTATATATTGCCGAACCATTATTGCAGAGCAAACTTCCATTCAGTGGGATTCAGAAGTGTACTATACTATACTATACCCTCACGCCGTGTCCCAAGTGGGGTAGACAGAGAGAACGGAACGCCAAACAGATCTATCTTTACACATTTCCTTCGCTTCCTCTATATTCATACAGTTTCTCATACAAGCATGTCGGTTTCTCTTACTCAACACGCGGCCGTCCTTGAGAATTTGATCCACGTGATCAAGCCACGTCGTTCTCGGACGCCCGTGTTTCTTCACACCCTTTCTTTCAGACAAGTATATCACAGAAGTGTAAAGGTGTACAATATGAGGTTAAAGACTCTATCATTCACATGATCACGCATTTTATATTAAATTTTCTAGATTATTATGTTTCAAGTGAAGAGTTTAAATTAGAATGATTATAGGTATTATACAGATATAAACATATAAAGGACATTAGTTATATGAAATAATAATGTGTGAATGATGAGAGGTTTAATAGATTTACGTCCCATGTTATAAAACCCTCGTGAAGTAATCAACTTTATCTTAATGAATCAAACTTCCGTTGATTTGTACTCGTAAATGAGTTAGGGTCCTACGTGTGAAAAGTTTTAGAAGCACTTTACGAGAGATTCATTTGATTGCTGTTCTAATAAAATAAAATATATTATTTCTTCTGCTTAAAGTGCCATGTCAGGTCCCCCCAACGTCGGCTATCACTCTGGCGTAAGCTTCTCTGTCCTGTGAAGCCCGGAACAGCTCTTCCACTCTCTGGATTCCGGTACACTCTTTGATCTTTCTTAGCCAGAACATCTGCCTCCTTACAACACCGCGACTATCATCAATTTTAAATCGATTTTGTGGAAAAAAAAATCAACCCGTAAATAAGTCCGAATAAATGTATCTTTGCGCTAACCTACTCGGCGAAGAGTCTGTGTGACACAAGAAAGACGATGGTCTTGGCTGGGTCATGATTAGAGAATGTTTTTTTTTTATTTATTTACTAGTTATTTATTCTTTAGTGTACATTGATTCCAAGCAAATTTACACAAAAATACATTAAAAATAATCATACAATCAATATACAGAGGGCGAAATTATCGTAGAGGCGCGATTCACAGGGTGATTGGTTTTTGTTAACGCTGTAGTGCCATATGGGGTTCGCTTGATTAACACCATTTTCTAAACAAATATTTGAATTTTCACATTTGATTTTCTATAAAAATATTTGTATTTTGACATTGAAGTATTTGTTTTTTAAATTTTTTGGGCTAGAAACATTGTTGCATATCATTGTTTACGTGCACAATAACTCTTGAATAAAAGGTATCTCAGAAATAAATAATTTTTAAGACATGAAACTTTTTTATGAAATTAATAATATCTTTTTTTTTCCTCTTCAAACACCCTAAAAATTCTGATTCTATCTTTGTGGGTTACGCTTACCGGAACGGGTGGTAAAAACGGATAGGACAGCTAACCAACTGGTTATATATATTATTATAGTAGTTATAAACACATAAATGCCGAGAACACAAGAAGACTAGAACAATGCAGTGTCGGCCGATCCGAAACAATAAGCTCGGGTTATTTTTTTGAAAGGATGGGTGTGACCGGAAAGGAAATAATAGGTTTTTGGATAAAAAAAATATTTAAGTTCGTAAAAATATTTTTTTTTGTGCGCTTTTCTTTTGTTATAATAATCCTCGAGCTTTTCTCTAATAGGTGGACGTTGTTCAAATCTTTGAAATTGACAAAAAGTTCAAAATTTTTATACAACTTTTAATGCTTTTATTGTAAATTGGAATGGAGTTTAGCTCAAGTGGAGTAATACGCTGCTTGTTGTTGTAAATAAACCCTCGAAATGGGTTAAAGAAGGGCATTTATGTAGAAGGGCATTCGTTATGGGTGGCATGATTCATTGTTGAATTGAAGAAGTTAAAATTGCCTTATATGTGATGTGTTAAAAATGTCCACATTTGCAGAAATATCAAATTTATAACAATTAATTGAAGAAATTTTCCGTTCAAGGCTCTCCAAGGAAAAATAATAGGAATATTTAAGCTTTCAATTCAATTTCGGTTTTATTAAAATCATGTTAAATATAAATAAAGATGTTTTTCTGAAATATTTTTTACTTAAAATATATTTCTTGGTAATGAATAAATACACTTCTGAAATATAAAATTTGAAATGACATTTCATTTTTGAAGAAGGTGGATAAATTAAAATTGACCGAATGGCGGAGGTAAGGAAAATCTTTCTCAAGTACTTCCTAATTATTATTATCAATTAATTAGAGCTTTTTATTTGCGGTAAAACGAACTTTGACATATAATTATAAAGAAAAGAAAACAGACCTTGTTTTTATTCTTATTTTTTCCGAGAATATTTTCCATTTTTTTAACGAGTTTGATGGATCGGGTATTTTAAACAACCTTGTCTTTTAAGGATATTTTTTCTTACCTTAAGCATTTTTTCTTTGAAGATTGAAGGCTTGTTTATAAATGACCTTTAATATTAGCAAAAAAAGTTGATTTTATTCTCGTGGCTAAATTTGACAAAATAATGTGACAACGGAAAGTAACATAAAAAAACTGAGACCAAATATTTCATACACGTGACATATAATGAAAAAACTAAAACAAATATTTTTCATTTAATACAAAACAATTTATTTTACATGTGACAATTACTTTCTTTCTTTCATTCATGTTTCTTTTTCAACATCATCTGTAAAACTATTCCCTTTTTTATTTCCTCAGTCAACAACGTTCTTCAGTAAGCACTAGAAGAAGCCTGTTTAATTCAAAGACCTTAAACATTTACTAGAAATTCAAAGGAAAAATTGGTAATGCGACCAATTAAATTTTGTGACCAATATAATTTCATATCGATCAGTTTTAACGTGCATTGTCGCGTTAGTACCCACAATGCAAGATTCATATCTAAGTTTGGGACAAGCTCAGTGTCTCATATATCTAAAAAGTGCACCTTTTTATAATAGTCACCAAAGTCTATTTATATTGTGAACATATTTAATATCTTTTTTATTGCATTCTTCAAAGACATTCATTATTTTTTTTATTGCAAAGGTGTTTTTATGACTTTTCAAAAATAAATTTTGCCATTAACTTCAGCATAAGTGAACATATTGACCATTATTATATAAGTGATATGGAGTGAAACAATTATTATTAATAATTTTATAACATAATTTTATAACCAATTTGTACTGCATCATCAGAGTCAATGGTTTTTTTTTGAAAAAAAACATTAATAAAACTTTTAAGGAAAGGATGATTCATAACTAATTGGCAATTTGTATCAACTAAGTTTGACAATTTTTTCATATAAAAATAAATCGCCTTTTGTCCTACCAAAAATATAGCTATATTGGTACTATGCTTCATCGCCGAAAGAAATATGATAAATAATGATGATTCTGGATGATTTTAATTTGACGCTGTTTAACAGTCCCTAGACCGTCTCAAGGGCGCTGGTAAAGAGTGCAGTTTTCAATTTGCTTCTGAATCTGATAACAGTCTGATTGTCTCTCAATGGCACTGGTAGGCTATTCCACGTAACCGGCCCAACCACACCAAAAGCCCTTTCATAGAAGTTAGACATACCGGCTCTATTGGGCTCAGTAAGTCTATTCACAGCCAGCTCCAAAGAGATCTTCTAAGAATATTCAAGGAGTTGTTGGAATATTTGCCTTGCACTGGGTATTCAAAAACTTAAAAGAGAGAGAAGGATATCTTGTAAATATCTTTTAGGCTAGACCAAGACTTTGCCAGTCACATTTTACCTACTTTTCTCTTTCCTATTTGAACGATTCTAAGGGTTTTAATTATTTGATCTACTTGACTTGTAGAAATATTTCATTAAAAAAATCAGATTAAGTATACACTTAAGTGATACACTCACTTAATTAAAAAAAGGTAGGAAAAATACGGAAAAGGGGAAATGGGATAAAACGGAACCCTTGTAATATGGTTCTTTAGTGGAAGCCAGATTTTATGTCATTATAGTCATTGCCTTAATAATTGATTATACCCTTGGGAGAAATTATCGTTAAAATTAAAGGGTAAAGTGTGTATTTATGTAATGTTTAATAACATCGTCCTCAGAGTTCGCTTGATAAATTATTTAAATAGAATTTCTATAGAAGAATACATATTTTGTTAGGTCACAATTAACATTCCTTCACAGCGTTGCTCTTTTATTTTTGTTCTTATGATAATTGGATATATGTTTAAACATAATGGATTTAGATAAGCATATATTTGATGGATTTATTTTTGAATAAATTTGTTATATTTGAATTTAAATTTACTGTCTTAAAACTGGAGTATAGTTTTAATATTTGCTTTCATATTGTGTACGTATGTTTATTTTATGTGTCGGAGGATTTTGTAATATTGAAAGTTTATCAATATACGTGTAAAGGCAATTGCCATGTAAAAAAAACTTCGCTTCACTTCACCAGCAATCAAAGCTCCTCTAAAGAACACAAAGTTGAAACCTATCTTCTCTATTCAGAACGTATCTGCGCCAATTGAGTAACCTCTTCCAACGACATTACAAGCGCTCTGATGTCATTGTCATAAGAACGATGTATTGTGAAAGAGGAACGTGTGAGATAATTTAGAGTTACGCAATCCCAATTCTACGTAAAAAAAACTTTTCTATGCTGATGGTGAGTTAGTCCGAAGGATTCTCCTCAAAAAACCGACTCTATAATTCACTACATTCGGAAATCTTTCCCTTGGGGGTTACGAAAGTACCACATAAAATCCAAAATTTATTAACCTTTATGTAATCAAATGTAATTATAATGTTGTCTTAAATAACCCATAAGTTCTCTATGGATATGAACGGATGGTTGAGATATATTATAACGAATAATAAATAATCATCATCATCGCCCTCAACGCTCCTCTCGGAAGCGGAGGGCAGAAACCAGCCTCCTCCATTCAGAGCGTCTCTGTGCCAATCGAATCACCTCTTTCCGGCAAGGAATGTCGTGGAAAGAGGTGACGCAATTGGCACAGAGACGCTCTGAATGGAGGAGGCTGGTTTCTGCCTTGTGCTCCCGAGAGGAGCGTTGAGGGCGATGATGATGATGATTATTATTATTATTTTTTATCATTGTAATGTAACAATTTTGCAGTCAGTAAAAAATTATTACATAATATTTGATCTTTACAGATTTCAACGAAATTCATTTCAATTGAAAATTTATTTAATAACTACAATGGTATAATACAAATTTTTATATTCAGATGGCATAGTAAGAATTTTTTTTTCTGAATGTGTGGGTGGAATCCATCATGGACTTTTCCGACTAAAACCACTCTCTTTTCTCCACACAGCAGTGCACCTGCATCTCGGCTTAACCGCGAACTGTGTTATAGTCATTGGTTTTTTGGCTCCATCTCGTCCTTTTCTTTTGTCTTTAACATAATAACAAATATGCTGGAAAGCTGTAGCCACTGGAATGCTATCAGCGATTCCGCGGAAGTGGTCACTGGAAACTGTTAGTATGTGAATTAAATTACCAGGAATAGAATTAATTAATTTTTTCAATGAATTTTTGATTATAGTTTCGTGTAAAACACAAACTTTTGTTGATTTTTCGGCAAGGTATACCTACCGTACAACCCCAATGAATGGATGTCGGATAATTTATTCGGCGCCGTTTAATGGGGTCTCCATATCAAGGGCACGGCAAACTTTATTGGAAGAGCAATATTGTTTCCCAGGCCATAAGATACAGTTGGTATCGAACTCTTTCATCTAATATTAACTAATGTAACTATTCCAGGGAAGTTGTGATGTGACAACCCTTATCCTTACGGTAAATAAATCTTTGAATGCCATTTGCAGGCGGTTCAGTTGAATCAATGGCAGTCTTAGATATTGTATGTTGCAGGAATATAATCTAGAGAACACAAAAACAGTAATTTGTGCTTAATATTGTATTATGGCACGAAAATATCTTTGCAGTTCGATTTGGTAGAAAACAACAACACGTACAATGTTATCTAATTGCGTAGATGAATGATACATTTTTAAAACCTGAAAATAATATTTTTAAAATAGGTCGTGCATTCTCGTGTTGATAATCTGTAAACCATAAAAAGCTATGTCCATGAAATCAACAAAGCCATAAGTGTTGGAGCTTTTCTACTGTGAAGATACACACATAGATGTATACAGCTTATATTAATGTTTATAACAGCTGAAAAAGGTTTTATTCACACATGAGCTTATTTTAACCAAAGAGTTTCAGGATTATTTTAATGTTTACTAAAATCATCTGACGTTTGGTGGAATTTTTCATATATGTATATTTTGAATATTTATAAGCATGCATTGTTTTTGGTTTATATCATAATTCGACTGTGCTCAGGACAAAGGCATCAAACCACAATTTTGACAAAAGTCATTTTATGTTTTAAAGTCAATCATTTGTGTCTTTTACACATTCTGGCAAAAGCATTCAATTCCCAAATGTCTAGTTTTTATAAAAAATGCAAAATATTTTTTTTTAGCTAGTGCTTAATTGCAAATATCCAATAGGACAAAGGACTCAAACAGCCTGAGTTTCATTATTAACACCAAAAAAATTCATCCAGACATAATTTTACGGCGAGGTAAAAGGCATCAAACCACATAACCCCAAACATGCGACATACATATCTCTTTAACATGTTGTTAAAGTTTGTCAGGACAAAGGATTTAATCCACATTTTTGTTAATTTTTTGCTTATAACTTGGTAATTTCTGAATATTTTCTCTTAAATTTTTATGACATAATAAAAAAAAATACATTACAAAAAGTTGGTAAAATAATAATGACAATAATTTGAAATTTTCTTTAACCTACAGTTTTTTGCTTCTCCTATAAAATTTGACCAATGTGGTTTGAATCCTTTGTCCTGAGCACAGTCGATATATTATATTCACTTTATGAAATTTTTATCATTCTGATTGAAAGTCAAGTGTTAGGAGCTTGGTTTTGTGTTGTCATCGAGGAGAAACAAACATTAAAATTTTCTACTACCGATTTCTCAAAACACAAACAAAGTTATTAATTATTATGGAAATAATTCAAGATGTTCTTTTCAGAACATTGTTACCAAAAATAATGGATGAGAAAAATAAAACTAACCACATTCTATGTATATTAATGAAGCAATGATAACTCCTGATGATGGCGAATGACAAGGCGATATACGTCGCTGCATGCTGGAGTGGCAAGGTCTGAAGTCCGGACCCGAAAAGTAAAGTACCTAAGTAATAAAGCATATTCCACAAGTGGGATACACATCAGACTGATGCATGTAAAAAATATGAAATTTTGCCTTTCCATGCCACTAAAAAAAGGTCATATTGAGTGACCTACCTCATCGCTGAATTGAAGATGTTAAATGTCTTATTTGTGATGTTTTACGTATACCCAACTTTTACAGGACATTAGAAAATTTATAGAAAAGGGTTGAAAAAAAACGTTAGACGTTTTGAATAAATTGACAAATTGCACTTTGTAATATTTTCTTTTTTTTTCATTAAACAAAAAAGGACATATTATTGATAGTTTCTATAGCCTGTTCCTTCCTTAGGGATTTAAAAAGGGTCAAACAGGATAAACAAACACACTTTCTATCTTCTTTATCACTCAACTTGTGTGCGATTTGTTTCTGTTTATCAATTCTGCAACTGAATTATACGAAAAGTGTTAGGTGTAACAAACTTTTAGGGCGTATTCACACTCTGCGGTTAACCGCAAACGTTTATCTTGTACGAATAACAAAGGTTTTTTGTACATGGGTTGGTTCATATTTTATGAATAATTATGTAAATAATTTATTATTTGACATTCCAACGAAAAGAAAAAAAATCCTTTACAATTCTCCTATCTATCTATACCATCACGGCATATCCCACAAGTGGGGTAGCCAGCAATCAGCTGCATGTAAGGAACATGCAAACTGTCCTCTTCGTGCCAATATAAAACCAAGACATTCAGGATGGGTGGCAAGCCTCATCGCTGAATTTAAGATGTAAAATGTCTTAATTTTTTCGAACACCTGCCTTTTACAGGACACTCGAAAACTTACGCAGAAGAGTGGGAGACCAATTCTTTACCGGGTGCTCCACGGGATAAAAATTACATCTTTTACAATTAACATAATATTTTTAATAAGACATTCGAAATTATTTGGTATAAGAGTGTATGCCACAAATGACGCTATTCGCCTATATAAAGTATATATATATATATATATTTATTTATTTATTTATTTTATTTTTCACTGTACATTGTTTACAATAATACAAATTTACATAGAAAATATAATTTATACAATTCAATGTACAGAGGGCGAGTTTATCGCTAAAATGCGATGTCTTCCAACTAACCCAACTATATCGCCTATATGTGCTATTTACTTAGCACAAATTTGTACATGATTTGTAAAGTTACATTAGTTTGACACTGACTTTGTAAGTCGGAACCACTATTCAATAAAATTATATCAAGTAAAACTAACACGAACTGTGTTTTCTTCCATATATAAACATTGAGTAGGTTTTACAAAATAAACGTCGACTCAATAAATAAATACCTTCTTATTCATTCTTAATTTTTTTTTCATTCGTTCATTCCATCGCAGGGTTTTCCACTTGTAAAGCAGTAGAAAACGGTTCATATAAAGAACATGCATTGTCCTTTCTGTGCCAATAAAAATTACGATATTCAGGATGGGTGGCTTAGTAAAAATGTGAAATGTAATTTTTACATATTAATTATATAAATTAAATTAAATGAAATAATTTCCCGAATTCATCGAAAGCCTTGGAGCAATTTTAAAACAAGTAAGCTCATAGTGTTTTTAAGAAAAAGGTTTTTAGTAAATAAACTTTCATGAAAAAAATATTAAATAAACTAAATATATAAATGTTTTGAAAAACTCGCCAGCTTTGCTTGCGTGAATATAATTTTGGATTTAGCTAACGGAAAACTTATTTCAAAATTATATTTTAATTTGAAATCAGCCTGAAGCAAATTTTGCTATTTTCGTTTTTAATTTATTAAACTTGCGAAAGAAACACTATTTTCACTAAATGGACACTGAATTTAAATAAAACCTCAATGGATTTCGAATAAAATTTGACATTTTAAAAAATATATTTAGTTACAGTTACCTACTATAATTTGTTAAAATATTCTGGGAGTGTTGCGACATTATTTATGCAGGGTATATTTTTAATTATTGTTTTTTTTTTCGTTAGTGGAGTGAATATTTATTTATAAAATACCCATTGTTATAATATTTTTAGTATGCTTATTAATTATTCAATCGTCAATTTCAATTTGAAAGATGTAGTTTCTTTAGCTCCCAGGAGCAGGCTCCGAGAATCACAGGACATAGTCCTAACTGAAGCAGAAGAAGAAGTTTCTTTAGTATGCTGCTCAGAACAGACAAGATTTCTCCCAGGTGATTGTCAACGTTATTGACAGGTGATTGACACGTTAAAAAGAAGTTTCTTTAGTTTTTTTAGGGATACTAATACTTTTTTAGGAATATATCTGTGTTTTGTTTTTTATAAACCCAAATACAACCCTATTCCTACACCTTTCGCAGTAAGCTACTAAAAGCTTGTGTCGTAAAAGGGGAGCTTGCCGGCACCTAATATCGAATCGCTGGCCCCTTGTTCACGAAGCCGAGACTACCTTCGGGCTACCGACGAACTTAATCATATTTTTTATTGTTATGTTATACCTACAAAATTGATAATATTCTTTTAGGGCCGCGATATCCAAAACGTTAACCAAGTAGTTAACCTGTTGTCAAGAGTTAACCATAGGTTAACTCAAAAAATGGTGATATCCACGGTGAGTTACGAGATAACAAGTGGTTATTTTTAACCACCCGATTTTCATGAGTTAACTGTCAAATCCACGAGTTAACTCAGAGAATGAATATTTTTTTGTCTGTAGATGGTGCTATATATGTCATCAAGTTAACAGTTACATAGTTAGTCATTTTGGTTTGAGAATATTGTGTTATAATAATATATGTATTGATCAAAACCGGATAATTATCTTCATAATAATGTTGATACATCATCCGATGAACAATAGTATTGATACTTTCAAAACACTCTTCAACATGAGCAACAAGTTAAAATTTAATATGGCGGCTCCAAACAACCAGTGAAGTGTCAAATAACTTCCCTAGTGTTGCCACTCGTACGACAAAAGTGCGTGAAAATTAAATTTCAATCGATTTTTACTAAGATATTGCCATATGTGATGCAGTGTATTGTAATTTTATTTTATGGTTTGATATGATACGGTTTTTTTTTATGATTTGACATGATGCAATATGTTGTTATTTTATTCTGTGGTTTATATGACACAATGTGTTTTATTTTAATTTTATAATTTGAAGTGATGCAGTACCTATATTTTATTTTTGTTTTGAGTTGATACGATGATGGTGTTGTGCAATTGTTGTTTGTAACTATGTACTCGTATTAATATCGCGGGCCTTAATATGTTAAATTGTTTAATTGATCATGTATGTATGTATTGTAAAAGCCAAATGTTGTGTTGGTTCAAACTGTGTGTTTCTTATTGTAGTGTGTTTGTGTATTAAATTTTATTTAAAATATTGATTTGTTACTAGAAGATTATTATAAAGGTTTTGTGTGTTTGTCTTAGTTGCTTTGAATTTTTTAAACTGTGGTAATATAGGGGGACTCTTGTGGTCTATATTGCATTTAATTTTAATTTTTGTAATACTTGTTGTGTTTAATGTTTGTTCCCTTCGAAAAAAAAAAAACTCGTCTGTTGCACAATATCGTTTATTTGTATTACATTATTTAATAACACTGTAATTGTTTATGTTTTGTATTGTGCAATAAAGTTCATTAGTATTAAATTGAGGGACGCCGAGGTCCCGGTAGGAGACGGATGTCCTGGCTGCGAAACATAAGGGAGTGGACCAGCATCCGAAGTGTGGAAGAGCTGTTCCGAGCAGCGCAGGACAGGGACAAGTTCGCCGAGGTGTTCGACAACGTTGGAGGGACCTGATACGGCACTGATAGAAGAAGAAGAAGAAGAAGTATTATAATTATAACATACATATTTAAACATAATTATATTGGTACGAAATATTGTACAATATTAGTTTGTCGAATTATAATTTCATCAAAACTCCGTTGCAGCAAAAGCATTGGACACGGAATGTAATTCCAAGATCAAACAAAGGAATGACGTAGTAATAGAGTGAAGTCAAAACAAAAGCACGACGACGTAATAAACAAATGACAAGCAAATTGCATAGAGACTTGTATTATAAGCAGGTGAACATCATGTTATAAGAATAATAATATCTGATTTTATTGAAATACGACGCTATTCTGTTTTTGCTTTTTAATAAACGAACAAGGATTTTAATAAAAATTGTTTACTATTATGAATATTTTCACCTTTTCTGCATTTTGCGAACTTATCTAGAAATCTCATGATGATATTTTTAATAACGGAGATATTGCTGAGAAGTGTGCTCTAATCTAGATCTTAATATTTTTGGCACAGAGAAAGTTAATATTACATACAGTTAGTCGAGAAATCCCCTTTCACGGCACAAGCTTTTAGCTAAGTGTGAAAGGTGTATAAAGTTGTATTTGGGTTTATAACAAAACCCAGATATATCTTTAACAAAACCCAGATATATCTTTAAAAAAAAATTACCAAAAATTACTTGTAAAAAATACCGTGACTGTGTATATTGACAATGAAGAAATTTCTTTCATTGAGTCCTCGGTACAGAATACGTGTCCAATATCTGTTTTAGCTTTTTTATAAATTTTCAAATGTTATGTACATAATAATTGACGACTAGGAAAAAAATATTTCCCACTCTTTTCAGTAAGTTTTCAAGTATCCTGTAAAAGGCATATGTATATCCTAAAAATGAAGACATTTAACATCTTGAACTCAACGGTGGAGGTTGCCACGTACCCCTCCTGAATGTTTAATTTTTTTTGTTGGCACGAAGAAGGTGGTTTACATGTTTATAACCTACAGCTGGTCTACTGACTGCGACACTTCTTGGCTATATGATGTTGCTATATTATAATCCAATCACCCTTTAAAGCTTCCACCACGAGTTCAGTGACCACTTTACGAGACATTCTTGACGTTTGTATTTTGTTTCATAGGTGCTTTGAATATCTTATATTCGAAATGACGGCTTGTTTACTGATTGAATCATCATCATCAATGACGCTACAACCCGGTGTGGGTCTAGACCTCCTCAAAAAGTCGCCTCTTGTCACCAATTGGTCACGCCCAAAGCACGCAGGTCCTTTTCCACCCCGTCCATCCATCTAAGCATTGGCCCCCCGATACTTCTACCACTGGACTTTGTGGAGTTAATAGAATTAATATATGCCGTTGATCCATTTTTGTATACCTCAGTATGAAAAAATATGTTTAAACGTATATTTTTTTCATTTTCTAAATACGGTTGCTTTCAAAATGTCACGAGTAGGTATTTTAATTCCATAAAATTCTTTATTCCATGCGTCATACAGTTTAAACTTAACAAAGAGAATTTGGAATTGTAAAGCGGAGCTATAGTACTAATAATAATAATATGGATCGGTAACAAAAGGCACTCATCATAATAATGGATGTGCCTTTGTCTTGTTAATCTGTAAGAATAACCTTCTGATAAGTAGTAACAGTCTGCCAGGAGCGGAAAGCTCCGGTATTATAATGTATGTTGCTAGTCAAAGGATTCTGCGAAGTTCAAACTTATAAAATTTGACGTTGTAATCTTAGAATGTTTTACTGTGACTATCAACAATGTTGAAAGTAAATTCTAGATCCACACTGCCTACATAATATTTTATTCAACTATTTATTATGTGGCTCCATCGCCGAATACTCAGAATTCTCTCGATAGAAATTGCTACCGATACTGAAGTTAGCTAGAGTTGACAGGGAGCTGGGGCCGTAGACAAACCGCATTTGGCGATCGACTACTGGCAAACTTTTCGACAATCTACCTACAATGTACTTTGTAACTATGCGTTATTGTTGCGGTTATTGTCGAAACTTCTTTTGTAGTCGATCGACAAGTGCGGTTTGTCTAGGGGGTCTGTTGTCAACTATCAAGGTTAGAAAGGTTTCACATGCGTGGGGAAAAATACCACCTTCTCCAACTGATATTGAAGGGGAAAATTTAGGAACTCCGAGAACCCGGTAAGAGACAGATGTCCTGGCTGATCTGAGAGATCGTGTGCGTAACAGTGTTATACGAGAGGAATAACGAATGAATGTTGATGTAGTAACAAGTATGAGAGAAAATAAGTTACGATTGTTTGGGTATATTGAAAGAATGAAAGAGGACAGATTGACCAAGAACATACATTTGAGAGGTGGTCTTCCGAGGATTAAATAGCAAGATCATAAATTAACCAGATCCTCTAGAACGGTCGCGTGTAGAAGAAACAATCCTGCTAGGATAAGCGAATCTTTAAATTAAATAAAATATTGAAAATCTCATATTTTTGGGCTACTTACTTCTTTGTTAATAATAAATATTTTTTTGTTCAGTATATTTTTATAAAAATGTATCTGAGTTTTTGCTATGGTCTCAAACACAATTGTTCGGGTTTGTAGTTTTCGGGATCTCCGTGTGATAGTTTTTATCTCTAGTTTTCACACTCTTGAAGACGGCGATAACACGTTCGCCGAAAGCTAGAGTTAAAAACTACGATCCCGAAAACCACCAAACACGATGTTAAAGACCGTGAAAGCCTAAAGAGTTACAAATTTATTCAACTTTCTCAATAAGATAAAAGCCTGTGTAGTGAAAGGGAAGTTTTCTGGCATCTGGGATCGAACCGCGCACCTCTAACGCATGAAGCCAAACCTAAACCTCCAGGCTACCAACGAATATGATGATTTGTAAAACTTCGATAAACCATCCTTGATCTGAAAAACAATAATTTAACTTTAAAATAATAAGAAAAAGCAAAAGGCAACAAAACCTAAATAGTAAGTATCACTAAAATAGATTATTTACTTAGGAGTTTATTCCTTCAAGCTACTCGTATTTTTGATAATATTATTTTATTTAGTAACAACACAGATTTATTCCCGAAAAAACGAATAAATTAAAACACATAGAATAATAATAATATGTTTCATACGTAAATAAAACGTAATATATGGAATACATAAGAATGATATTCTCTATGCTAATGTCTCAGTTTTACGCCACAACATAAAATACCAAATGTGTAGTTTATTGGTTGGAGGATGTTAAGATAGGTACACATTCTGTCATAACTTATGGTTCATGAAAGGGTATTGTTACGTGAAATTTTAAAGGGATGATTTTTGAGTAAACACGTTAGTAACCTTCCAAGTGACTTTATTAACTTCGCTTACAAGTATTCGGAGACTCTCGACTTCATCATCAGGCGATTAGAAAGAAGTGAATTTAAATACGGAGACAAAACCAATATTATTTTGTTTGAATTTTATAAATACTGCATGTCTCTGTATCTTACTTACTTACTTTTCGTATGGCTCGGTGTTGATGAATCTTAACCCATGTGGGCTGCGTCGTGTCCTCTACAGTCTTGGCTCTAGTGTCGAGAGCCAGCTCACCGCCTCCGGTCCCGCTTCGTGGATGTCCCGCAGATCCCCGCTAAATTTTTTGAGATGGCAGTCCTGCACTATGTGTCTCACACTCTGCACATCTCCACATTCACAATCAGAGGAATCTCTTTTTCCCCACCTCCAGAGCAAGTAGTTACAGCATCCATGTTCTGTCCTCACTCTATTTTGCTGTACCCAAACCCTTCTCGGCAAAATAGATCTCTGTATCTAATTTCACTTTTTTCTAATCGCCTGATGATGGAGTTGAGTACCTACTAGTTGCCGAATACTAGTACACGAACTTAATAAAGTCACTTGGAAGATAACTTAATACTGTGTTTTTTTCAATTTATCTTGAAATAGACTTCCAACAAGTACTTTCGGTCAATAATATTGAATTTTTGTTAGTATTTATGTCTCTGGCATTATATTAGTTAATAAGTTAGAAAAACGTTAGTTATGCGAATTACAACGAAGATTGTTTGTTCAAAATAATATCTTAAATTGTCACGTGGAATTTTGCAAGAGAGGTCGTTGCTTTCTGGGAGGGAATGGGAGTGTAGATGTAAATTTGGTGTCTCTGTTGCTGACCGACACGAAAAGAAGAAGACGTGAAATTTTTAAGGGATGATTTTTGAATGAAAGCGTAAGTATTGATGTCTTCGGCAGTGTGTAAGTTCACAAGCTATGAGATTTTTGAAAAAAAAAACAAGTAATTAAAGATAAAGAAGATAGTCTGTTCAAAATAATATCTATAATGTTATCGTTAGAGGCTCAAATTAATCATAGCGTCGTTCAACCAAAATTTTCAATAATATACAAATACTCTCTCTCGGGAGCACACGGCATAGGCCATAGACCAACCTCCTCCATTCAGAGCGTCTCTGTGCTAATCACGTCACTTCTTCCCAGGGTATTCCCTGCGCTCTGATGTCATTGTCATAGAAACAGTGTATTGTGAAAGAGGGACGTCTGGGGCCGACGGAACCCTTGCGGATAGAAAAACAATGCTTTTTTTGGCCAACTATCAGGTGACATAACTTAATTTTAAATTTATTATATATCAGAAAAAGTTAAAAAAATATATGTGAAAACGCCTCATAAAATCTTACCGACGAATAAATTTCACTTAATGCAAGAACATTACATCTACATACGGTAGAAAAATGTCTTGAATCATTCAATGTACCATATAAATCTACATACTAAATACATACAAGGATGGTGAAATACTAAGAACCTGCGCTTCTATAAATAATGATGTAATATACATACTTATGATTCGCTAGACTTATCTTATTTCTACCCCCGCGAAAGATAAAATTGTTATGTACGTAATTAAGAAGTATTTATGATTGTGTATGTAAGGCAATTTAGATTATGAACTCTTCGCGAGAATGCCATGTTGGTTCTTAAACATATTTCACAAAAAGCTTAAAGCTCGTGTCATGAAATGTGAGTTTGCTGGCATCTGAGATCGAATTGTGTACCTCTTGTACAAAAAAACAAGATTCTACCTTTAGGCTACTGACGAATTTGTTTATAATATAACTTTTATTGTTCTGTTATTGAAACCACACTTTTGTTGCGGATAGTTGTTAAAAATGGGGGTTAGATGGAAGAAATCACTATGATAATCTCGCCACTGCACATCTTCTTAGTTTTTTATTTTAATTTTATATTGTTTTGTTAACACTGTTATATAATGATGATGTGCAAAAATAATCAATAACTAAACAAATAAATAAAAATAGCGCAGATATTAACAAAAAAAAATTATTTATGTAATAATATTACATAAATATTCTTTCCTTCATTTTTGTTATTTCGTAACCCATTTCATTAAACTATTTTCTCAAGAGATCTCAGTTCTTTACTGTTTATGTGACCTATGACTATATGTCTACAAGTCTCGTACAAAGCGTATTGGTGACTCGTTGACCTCTGTCCTCTTTTGCATTTCCAGAAGCTTTTTGTCTAAAAGCTTTTCTATGTCATGTAGGTACGCAGTCATCTAGCTTTATTTATTTTTTCAAGTGTTGAAAGTACATAGATTTAAACACGTATCCCTATTTCTAGCCCATTGACATCTGCTTCCATCTCTTTTGATGTCTTTCTACATCTATTTTACCTTTCTTTCTTTTAACTATTGATTAGTTTACTGTCATTTTATCTTGTAAATTTAATCATCAATATGTTCAACAACAAGCAAATAATTGGAATCATTTAATTTCTTCACGAATTTGTTCACAGAGATGGGAAGTGTGAAAGCGACATTGAAAGGAGAAAAGTTGCTGGCAATAAGGTAAATGGTGCAATCCGACCAATAATTGCAAATAGAAACATATCTACTACATCTTAAAGGTTGGTGCACTCTGCTATCTTAGTGCCAACACTTATGTATACAAGTGAGACGTAGACATGGTTAAAGAAGGATGAAAGTGGCATAAATGCAGTAGAAATGAGATCGTTGAGAAGGATGTGTGGTAAAAGTCTGAGAGATCGTGTGCGTAACAGTGATATACGAAAGGAATGTGAAATAAAAGTTGGTGTAATTACAAGGATGAATTTAAATAAGTTAAGATTGTTTGTGCACATGGAAAAAATTAATGAAAACAGGATGACTAAGAAGATTTATTTGGCTGAGAGGAATGGTGCGCGGAGATGTGGACGTCCGAGGATTAAATGTCAAGATAATTTAAATCAAATCCTACAGAGGCCTGAGTCAATAACACACTTTCGCGTCACGTTCCCGCTCCGTTAGCGTTCGGGTGCAGACGAAGTTGCAAGCAAGTGTAAATTTCGTTGCTAAGATACACAATAGTTACGAAAATTAACACTTTGGCGCAACATCGTCTGCACCCGAACGCTAACGGAGCGGGAACGTGACGCGAAAGTGTGTTATTGACTCAGGCCTCTGGACGGTCACGTGTTGAGCACATTGAACAGGAGAGCATGCATGAGGAATTGTATGACAGTGACGGAAGCGAAAGATGTATGCAAGGATAGAAGGAATTGGCGCTCGAACCTTTCTGCCTGCCCCGCGAGGTAAGCGGCGTGATGGTATGTTTGTATTTATTTCTTCTTCCAATCTCCCAAACTAATTTGTATCCATAATGTGTCTCTTCGTGTTTCGCTTCATATGCTATGAATCCATCTACAAAATCAAATAAAGATCCCGATATAAATTGAGACATCTCCATATTATTTACCATGTTTTCATATATTACGTATACAATTTCCTCGTATTACACTATGTTAATATGGAGATAGTATGTAGGTATACAGTGAGCAGAAAATAACTTTCTTTACACAGCTAATGTATCAGAAATCAAAATGGATATATTACATTTGCATAGGGCGTGATGGAAAATAGCTAAATATTTTTTCAAATAAAAGTTATTTACCAAAAAAAAACAACAACTATAAAATAAGGGTATACTTTAATGATTCTTAATAACCGCATTCGAAAGAATTGATTTTTTTATGGAAATATCAATGAAATAAATTGTTTTAGTGTTTGAAATATCGTGAAAAGTGTCTGAATGATTTATTTATTTATTTTATTCTTTACTTCATACATTGGTATCAATATTTTAAATAAATTCAAAGTACCTATGATAAAAATAAAATATCCATACACATTAAGACCATATGTAGACAAGCAGTATGCAGAATGTATGCTACGTATAGATACGGATATATATAAAAAATAAAACATAGAAAAGAAAAAAAAATGCAAACGATCACAGCAGGATATCTTTAAATATAGACAGTTTACCATTCTGTTATTAAACCGGCCGGTGTGGTGCGGAGGTTACGCTCTTGTGGGTTGCGCGCTGTTCAAGCTGCCACCACGCAAATCAAACCGCTCATTTAAATAATTCGATTTTACGAAAGATATCGGTCCCATAGTGCTGAACTTTCTTGTGCACGCTAACATTACAAAACCGCGTATTTTTTGCATCATCTCTTAAACTTCATCAAAACTCGAAATAAATTAATATTCATTATTGTTGATTGTCTCTTCAAAACTCTAACAAGTCATCATTTTGTGTTACATTCCCGCTTCTATTGCCAAAACATGTGTTAAAAAAAATTGACCCCTTCCGGGAATCACTCTATTGTCTCACAAGTGCCAGCGTGTAGTGATCAGTGTATGTCCAGTAGTGTAACAGAGAAGGATAACAACACCGACTACTCGCAACAACACAGCGGGTGAAAGAGACAAAAATACTGTTTTGTCTACCACGATGCCTATCTCAGATCTCCGTAAGAAGAAGCTTCTCTATGTGTCCAACGTTTTCTTTGATGTCAACCAAAGTGGAACGCTCGAAAAGAAGGACTTCAAGTCGGCTATTGAGAAAATCTGCACTCTTTGTGGATATCCCCAGAGTCATCCCAAAAACGTAGAGACGTACGACACCATGACCAAGATATGGGATGGCCTGAGGCAGAGAACTGATGCCAATAAAGATGGAGAGTTCTTTGCAGTGGAAGCACCGTTACATGAACTTCATGTTTGACCTAGAAGATGCTTCCAACTTAACTAAAAGCCACGGCGCTCTTGAGATGGTCAGGGACCATTAAACAGCGCCAAATACAAATCATCTTTTTATTATTATTATTATTATTTGAGTCATGAGGTCTCGGGTTCGATTCCTGTCCAGAGCAAAGTGAAGAACGACCTTTTTCAAATTGTTCTGGGTCTGGGTGTTACATGTATATGTGTTTAGTGCATTGTGTATATGTGTATCGTCGCGTAAGTACCCATAATACAAGATTCTTATCTGAGTTTGGGACTAGCTCGATCTGTGTGAACTGTCTATGCATGTTATGTTATGTTATTCACAGAGGAATAATGAGTTTGACAAAAAAATAATTTATTTTAATTATATCAATACAAAGTTTGTTGTTTTTCTAAACTGTGAATCTCGAGAATTGACTTTCTATGATGAAATCATGACAGAATGTTATGCGCTCAAGTTAACTTCTTATAAATGGGTTAGTTGGAAGATATTGCGCTTCAGCAATAAACTCGCCCGTTGCACAAAATTATGTATTCTAACGTTATGCTACCATGTTTTTTCTTCTTTGTATACTAATCAAAATTATGACCAAGCTATCTTCTTATAAAAAAGGTTAACAAAATAGATTTTTCAACCTATTTAAAATGAAAAAGATGGATTTTTTAAATAAAACAAACAAAGAATCAAATTCAAGTCTAAATTTTATTAGAGACGAAGAATCTGGTTGACTGCAAGAAAAATCTTTAAGTAACAAAGAAAATTTTCGATGGACTTAAGTGGGTATATTATTTTTACACAAGTTGGATTTGTAAATTTGGAGTAGTTCGGGCAAACTTTGATTTAAATCCAAACTTTTTAAGTCCTTAAAAGTTTTCAAGGGAAAAGTCTAAGACAAGATTTTTTTAGAAACACCTGGTGATAATATGAAACACTATGAAACCTCGAGCTTATCTAATAAAGGCCGTACAAATAGATTGGGGAATGTCAATTATATGGAAATTTTATAGAACAAAATAAATCAACGCAATTGAATCATATTAAACGCTCTTTATATAACTGAGATTAATAAGAACGTTATTTTACGAGCTGAGTGGCCGTGGTCTGTAGGACAGTCGGTGACCCAATGTTTCACCCACAACTGTGGCGGGCATCTTCAAGGGGAAGGTGTACGCGAGTGAAACGTTGGATCACAGACTGCCCTACAGACCACGGCCACTCAGCCCGGAAAATAACGTTCTTATTAGTGATGCCGGCCGTGAAAGTCTAAGATCATACATAACTGAGATTTTTGTACTTTTTTTAATTGGATAAAATATGTTAATTCACTACATAAAACTAAAATAAAAGGCTAAGAAAGACAATTTTTCCTTCATTAGCAGTGCACTAGATGAAATTCGAAGCCACAATCCATATATATTTCGTGAGGTATACTTTTTCCTTATAAAGTAACCAGGAGTCATGCCGAAGGCTTTGATCTTGATGAAATATTTTTATTGGAATTTTTCAGCAATTCTGCGATGATTTACGCCACATAAACTAATTATTATATTTTTATGAAAGATCGGAAGGATAGCCTGTATTTAAATTTTATTTATTTCACGTATCCACGGCGTGAGCCTTTTACATGTTCAAAAATACACAAATCAAATTTCTCATTCACAAAATATGTAATTGAAAAACAAGAATTAGCAAAGAACAAAACACAAAAGGGAATCAATTCTTGTCGGATGTTTTCGCGGATTCCCTGTTTGAGTTCAGGCAGAGAATGGCGGAGAATTTTAAAGCCGTAATATAAATACTTTGTCCTTTTTTACCTACCCTTCCCATTTGGTTAATCTTGTCTTTGTGTTGTAATTCGACATGATACGATATGTTTTGGTTTTAATTTGTAATTTTATATGATGCAATGTGTTTTGTTTTTATTTTATGATTTGATATGATGTAGTATGTTATAATTTTATTTTATTTTATAATTTGATATGATACGGTGTATTTTTATTTTTTTATTTTATAATTTTATGTGGTGTGCTGTAAATTTATTTTATGGTTTGATATGATTCAATATGTTTTATTTTTTTTTATGATTTGACATGATGAATGTGCTGTAATTTTATTCTATAATTTGACATGACAGTGTGTTTTATTTTTATTTTGAAATTCGATATGATGCAGTGTATTGTAACTTTATTTTATGGTTAGATATGATACAGTTTTTTTATGATTTGACATGATGCTGTTGATATGTTGTAATTTTATTATGTGGTTTATGTGACACAATGTGTTTAATTTTTATAATTTGAAGTGATGCAGTATATTTTATTTTTGTTTTGATTTTAATTTGATACGATGGTGGTGTTGTACAATTGTTGTTTATAACTATGTATTAAAGGCGTAAGCCGTATGTATTATTATAAATAAATAAATAAATTCATAACAATAATAATTTAAGTCAAATCAAAAAATATTGGAGTGTCAGTATAGAATGTCAATGAAATGTTTAATATCTACTTAATATGTCAAGGATTAAAATTGCATCCGTCTTCTGGCTTTTCCCAGATGGTGCCTTCTCCCAAGAATTGCCGTGATGGCATAATAAATAAATGGTTATACATTTTCCCCTGTGATTTCAGAGATTCCTTTCAATCTCCAATTACAGGACATTATTTATTTATTTAATACATCAAACGGCGTTCAATCCTTTTCACACTGTATTACAAAGTATACTTGAACATAATATTACATTACAGTTATACACTCAAGGTACATATTGACTACAAAAGATAAAAACAAATTTCATTATAAAAACATCAAGACAAAATTAGCATTATACTGCAATTCATTCACAATCATAACAATGTCAATAACAAGTCATCAAACAAATGGAAATGTTAAATACAAAAAATCTTTAAAAAATGTCCCTTCCTTATTTTGTACCGTTACCCTTTGTGTATAGGGTGGGAGGTAAATAAATAAGAATGTACACAGTTTGTTTATGCGGCAGATCGTAATTTAATTCCATACATTTTGTTAATAAGGAAATGTTAAGGGAAATATATAGCCCTCTTAAAAATACACAAACCAGAGATTTCGATAAAAATAAATACATATTCACATTTTTGTGTAAATGTAAAGCTATTTTATTTTGAATATAAATCTAACATTTTCAATGATTTAATTTATTATCTGAATCGAACGACCTCTTAAGTGTGTCTGACCACTTTTTTTAATGCTATTTAATTTTACGCTGCGGCAGAAACGCCATCCACACTTCTCAGCATTATACAACCAGATAAGTCTCCATATGATCAGTCATGGTCACACAAAAACTTAACAGTCTAATGCCGGGAAAAATTCACCTATCCAGATATACAGGATATCAAAGGATTAGGCTCAAAACGCGGGATCAAAATACCAGCATTGTGCCTGAAATATCTGTGTTCAAAAACTTTTTTACAATATTACGAGTGTTTATTTTAATAGATTTTTGAATTTTAATATACAAATTAACCGGTAAATCTAATTTTTTTAATTATTTATTAAAGATTTCGGAGTTACCCCTGTAGCTGACATGACTAAAGGTATTATATAAACGGATCTAGAATGCCAAATATTTTTTATTTCTCCTGCTAGTTCTGTATATTTACGTATTTTTTCTGCGACGGTTGTTTGTATATTATGTGTATTTGGAACAGCGATGTCTATTAGGTACGTTATTTTATTACGTTTATCATGTAATACTAAATCGGGTCTATTATGATGTATTTGTCTATCTGTTATTATGGTTTTATCATAATAGAGCCTGTAATTTTGATTTTCTTAAACCGGTTCCGGGTTGTATGTATAATAAGGAATTACTATTTGTGAGTTTAAAAGATTATGTTTGTATATTTGAATATAATTAACATGTGTGTTATTATTATCCGTGAAGCTATCGTTGAAGAAAAGGTCACCCTCTCTTTTTTTGGCAGAGAGAGGAAAATCTGCATGTTTTATTATAGGTATGCTAGCAGCCTAGTCCACTAGCCACCTTTATCGTGTACAATGTCGTGATGGTATAAATGAATCAAAATTTGAGTTAAATTTTCATATTTGACTGCGTATGTAAGCCTACCTTAGTATACAAAAAATGTTCTTCTTTTGAAAATGCAATACCTCAAGTATGTTTTGTATTCTTTGTAGATTTATTACTATTAAAGATTTCTCTCAAGAGCTTAGAGAAGCTATAAATTTTATCAGTCTCCTTTGTTATTAATGTTTCAACTATCGGAAATCATTCACATGATTAGTACAATAATATATTATATCTTTACTGAAAATATCAGCAAAATTTATTCAAGATAGCGATGTTGATGACCGCCAAAAAAAACTTATAACTTGCAGTACATCTGATGGCTTTCACAGCGGTGAAAAATACTATGATGGAATAGAAACTTACAAAGACTAAATCTTATGAAAAATTATTATTACTACAAACTTGATATCTTTGAGATCTAATTAATATGAAATTTAAATTTATATAAATAATGTTTTTCTTACATATTTGTTTGCTATAGAAGCTTTGAATTTATTTTAGGTCCACAGGTGTTTGTTTGGTCAAAAGTTGTCGTCTTATTTTCTTAAGTAAACTTAAAATAGACGGGTCAAGTTTAACAGCTTGTATCAGGGGAGAAGAAAAGTGATTAAGTATAAAGTAGATGAAAGCTTCTTTCGGTAAGACAGAAATGACAAAGTCTACTCGTATGTTTGTTCACACCCACCACATATTTGACGAAGAACTATATACTGAAAGCCACTCATTAATTTTTTACTGTTGTAAATTGATTACAAACATTTTTATAAAGAAGTAAATTCATATGAAATACAATCAGTAAAAAGAAAAAAAGTTTATAGCCAAAGTGTGAATCTTCGAACTTAGCCAATTTTGATAGTTGTTAGTTATGAAGTTTGAATTGTTTATGAATTTCTTGATTCGCACTGTAATAAAATCGTGGAGTTTGATAAAAGTTTATGAAATTATTGCAAAAGATCATGTTGTTATTGTACGCAGTAGCTTTCTACGTGAGATATTAATTTTTTTTTTAAATAATTTCGCAAAAAGAATTCTCTTAACAGAAAGAGAGAAGTTGATATTTTCATCTGACGGTACTTGGTGGAAACTCATGTTGAATTGATTATAAATAAAACAATTATTTATAGTATTTATAGTAGTGACTTCTTATTGTCACTGTGGATATACTATAAATAAGTGTTTTATTTTATTTATAATTAGAAAGAGAGAAGGCATGTATTCAGTAATGGATTAAGAGTGACTGAAGAGAAATTGTTTCAAAATACTTGTCTACTTCTACTACTACATAATTGGGGTAGCCAGCAGCAGAGCTACCTACATGTAATTCAGCTGGCTGCATGTAATTCAGCTGCAACTCGTCTTCTCTATGCCATAATCAATTAAGAAATTCAGGATGGGTGGCAAACCTCATCGCTAAATTTGAGATGTAAAATGTCTTTATCTTCTCAAACATCTGCCTTTTACAGGAAGTTCGAAAACTTACAGACCAATTCTTTGCCGGGTGCTACACGGTTTATTAATTTTATATATTGAAAAATTCTAAGAAATTAAATTATATGAGTTTCAATCAATCTATGTTACTGCATGTCAACATGCAAGTTTACCTTTCTGCGTCATTGGCATGCATGGATAGGTAGTATTATAGGTAAGTGATGTTTGACGACTACAAACCATTAGCAGATTTTATTTTCGTGGTGATAAAATTAACGCGAATGGTTTTGGAAACAGGAAACGTTTTTGAAAAGCGACATCCGAAGTGTCATAATGAATAATATAAATGAGGAAATGCGTATAAAACAATTCCACTTGAAATGTATCTACCATTTGTGAAACTAGCAATATAAAAAATGCCAACCAATCATTTCCTGAAAAAAACCCCTAACAAGATGGCCTGCAAAAAAGGGTTTTGTTATGTTCTCAAATTTATCAGGAAATCTTGTTATCTGTATACATAATATTATGCGTCGCACAATCTGAAATTTTTAAAGCGAGTTTCTCAAAGATTCGATAAACGAAAAAAAAACAACGCTTTTAATTCTCGATAACTCGAGAAACGTATTCATCGGTGATGTTTTTTTGGTCAACTCAAAATATTGCTAACTTATTATGTTGTACCTATAATAAATAGTGAGAACAAGGTAAGTCGCTTTGTTATATATGAATTTCTATGAAATATTAATGCAACTTAAAAAATACAATTTTGAATCTTTTTATATCTCGATTTGTATTGTTTTTGATAAACTGAAATAAATAGATACTATGCAATATACAAAATAAGTAGGTGTATAATAAAAAAAAAATCTTTTCAATAGTTAATTATTAATGACGGCTAGTGTGACGCACTTACCACTTTGTCACGAGGTTTTGGATTTGATTCTCATATAGGAAAAACTATGTAATGAACCTTTTGAAATTGTTCTGGTCCTGGGTATTACATAAATATGTAATTGGTACACTGTATAATGTGTATCGCCGCGTTAGTACCTACCTACAATACAAGATTCAAATCTTTATTTGGAATAAGCTCGTTCTGCACGCATTGTTCACACAAATAATATGCATGTTTTTGTTAATTTTTATTATAAATCATCTATATTTATAATGATAAACATGGTCAAAATGCAAAATTTGCACAATGAATTTCTCATACCTATAAATTTATTGTTGTCTCGACATTCCGATAAAACAAAAGCTTTTATTTCTCGTAATCAATCTAGATGAGTTGCGCATTCCTACTATTATCAGTATTAAGGCTACTCGCTGTTTCTCGTGTTTATTGTTGGGGAGTGAGTGAGTTATTGCATTTCTTACTTTTATGTTACTTTTTATGACTAAGTCTGGTTTGAAAACTTGCTATAACTTGCTGAAAACCAGGACCGAACTTAGAATGTATTTTGTTTATCCCTTTCATAATTAATATTTTTACAATATTAAAACAAATTATTATAATTTTAATGATGATAAAGTTCTGATTGTACAAGTTTTTACTTTTATTAAGTTTGGAAATTTTTAAATTACTCAATTCTGCGTGGTTGCTCATTTACGAAATCCGCTCAAAAACTTTTAGATAAAACGTAAAATAAATATAAACTTTCATGGACACAGTTAGTATATTTTATGAATTTAAATGAATAATTTAAATAAAATTGTTTGAAAGGAATGTGAGATAAGTATTTTAACTTGTTTCAAGAAAAATTAGTATTTCAAGAAAAAATAGTTTTTTTTATCTTTCTTGTATTTTTTGTTTTAGGTATAAGTCTATATAACAGAGTCCTCAGGAGAACAAAAATATGTTCGTTAAATCATAAGGTACAAACAATAATTTGCCTCTGATCCATACGGAATTTTACTACTTGTGCAATGATAAAGTGAAAAATTTGTAATTAGATAGGTACCTACTATTATGTAATTAATTAGATAGGTACCTAATGCTTTGTGAGTATGGTCCTACGTTGAGGCTTTTTTCACAAATATTAAATATAAAAAGCTTGAAAGTTGGGCCACAAAAAAGTGAGTCGACACTTTTTGTTGTTCACTGGCTTGCCTAGTGAAGTTGTACTAATCCTTTTACTATATATTTTTATTTAGTTTATTATTACAATTGAGTGTCGTGTGTAAGTGTTCAGAAAAATTGTTTTAGAAATACAGTTACAAATTTTTCATTAATATCTCTTCAACACGTACCTAATGTTTGCTCAGCTGTGAGCAAACAAATGAGCGCTATATCAGGTTTTCCGTCGTGTTATTAAGTCGTGTTCAACAATATTTAAATTATTGTAAAGGTGTATTAAGACATCTACATTTTATTTTATTTTAGAATACGTTTATTCTTCCTGGATTTGGGACTGTCTTAATATTATTGTGTTGGATGTCATTTCCAAAAATTTCTGTGGAATTTCGCAATATCATTATAGGTAGATAGTATGTACCTAATAAAGCAAAAAGCTCAAAGCTTCACAGAATCTTTTTAGAATATAGATGGCATGGTAGATGCACAAAAGTTTGTATCTATTCAGGGTGTTTAACATTATTTTAATCATCACTATCAATCTGTATACGAAACGATGCCATCTTCCACAAATGAGGTACCCAGTAGAATTAATTACACTTAATAAGAACAAAAATCGTCTTTTTTGGAAAAAAAACAATGTTTAGTAATGAGGCTTGTCAACCATGTGCAATATCCGAACAAAATGTTATCTAACAAGTAATGAAAGGTAAGTTTGTTGTGGAGTGAAACTCTTCAATGCTTTTAAGACTGCAGATTTCCTCTAGACTACCAGGTCGTGGACATTATGATGACCAAGTATCGAAAAAAAATACCGACAAAATACCATCGATTGCGCAAAAAACGAATGCGACTATCTCCATTTCTGAACACCCTGTATGTTTTAAATATAGATACATTCGTAATAGAGGGCTCTGTTCAGACAGTAACAGTAATAATAATACTAAACATGACAGCAAAATTATAGTCTGAAATTTAATTTGGGGGAAAAGGAATAAAAAAGACAACAGATCAAGGAACATCACACAGCTGCTAAAAGCATGACGTTATTTAATAAAATAACTCTTAACCTTCTGCGAATTTAATATAAGCGTTGTTCATTTATTTATATTTCTTTTAAAAATAAACAGTGTTTATCATTAAAGCCGTATTTTTTGTTTGTTTTTTCATTACTACGTGTGAAATAGTACTACTGCTAAAAGTAACAAAATGCAATAATATTTACAAATAAAATAAAAACACTATGTTTTCGTCAACGCAAATATTATTTATAAAAATGTATGAATGTTTGACGAGTGTAACGAGTTTAATGCGTGCAAATCAGTTAAAATGATTTGGACACTTAGAGTGAATGGAAAATTATTGGATGAACAAGACCTAGGCTGGATTACCAAAGACGCAAAATGTTTTTTTAGGTATCTGATGTGTCTCGAACTTTCATTTTAGGTAAAGTTATTCGAAAACTTACAAAAAAGAGTGTGATGCCTATGTACTATTTGTCATAGATTCCAAAGATTTTAAAAATAATTTAGAAATAAGCGATCAGAAATTTCGAAATCTTCAATTTACGAAGTACATAAATATTATATTAGCCGTGTAAATTGAGGGATAAAGCCGTATTTGTCATAAGTAATTACCTTTCGAATTACATCTTATCACAGCGCAGAGAAAACACACGCACGTTTTGACTTCCATTATTTATTAGAATAATACTAAATGGCTGTATAACTCAGGTTAAATGTAATGAATTTAGATAATTGAATTATGTCGGAAGCCAGCAAAATTCTTGTATTAGAAAATGAAGTAAATAAGCTGTCTAAAATGTTCATCGTTCATTTAAAAGTAAACTCTGCTATCAATACTGCTACTATACCATCACGATATGTCCCACAGGTTAGTTAGCCTATTGACCAAATACATGTAATTAACATACAAGCTGTCCCTTCCGCGACAAAAAACAAGCGTATTTTTCCTTCGAAAAACAGAACATACCTATATTAAATATTTTAATTTTTTTCCATTTATGCCATTTCGCCATTTCTCACAGATAGAGGGTAGCCAGCAAGCAAATAAACTTCAAGTGATAATCATTTAAGTCATCCCCTTTGTGTCAATAAGAAACGAGACATTCAGGATGAGTGATAGAACTTGAATAGAATAATATGTTAACTGTCTTACATGGAATAATTGCTCTGCCTTTTCGGAAGAGCAATTATTCCAATTATTCCGTGTGAATACTGCTGTAGAATTTTATCTGAAACAATTCCATATTCTCAAAAACGAACTAAAAAAAGCTTTACACAGCTCATCACTAAAATTATATAAAGTAATGTCATAAAGCTTCTTTTAGTTCTACAAAGTTCATTCACTTTCTTTCATATATAAAAAAAGTATAATTTTATTACGCAAAGCTCTTCAGGAAGTTCTCTCCTTTTTTCTATTTAAAATTGTCTCCTTTTTACGAAAGATTACTTCCTCGTCACAATATGGTCTTACCGGACTCCTCGTGAAAGGAGCATTCATTCTGAGAAATAGACAATTTCAAAAAAGTACTGTAAAAAAAACTATTTTGTGTAATCTCTTTTTACGCAGAACAACACACAGTTTCTTTTCATAAAAATAATAATTTAATTCTCATCGTTAGAATCGCAGAATACTTAGAATAAAAGAGTTCTAAACCTTTTTTTATTTCTTACTTTTGTAGCAACTAGTTTATTGACTACCCAATTTTTGGGTGGATGCCGCTATGGCTCAGTAATAAAATTTTTACAAGGTGGTCAGTAGCTTAAATCGATCCGAGAGTTCAAATCTTCTCGCTATCGACTCAATTCAACATTTTTATATAAATAATTGATGGTCATGATTTTTTTCGTAATCGTATGAAAGCACATTACAGTTACATACATGCATACCATACATACCTACATACTATCACGCAGCTTCGCTTGCGGGGTAGGCAGAAAGGATCGAGCGCCAATTACTTCTCTATCCTTGCATACATCTTTCGCTTCCGTCACTGTCATACCATTCCTAATGCATGCTCTCCTGTTCAATGTGCTCAACACGTGACCGTCCTGTAGGATTTGATTTAAACGATCTTGCCATTTAATCCTCGGACGTCCACGTCTCCGAGCACCATTCCTCTCAGCCAAATATATCTTCTTAGTTATTCTGTTCTTATTCATTCTTTCCACGTGCCCAAACCATCGTAGCTTATTTACATTCATACTTGTAACCACACCAACTTTAATTCCACATTTCTTTCGTATATCATTGTTACGCACACGATCTCTCAGACTTTTACCACACATCCTTCTCAACGATCTCATTTCTACTGCATTTATGCCACTTTCATCCTTCTTTAACCATGTCCACGTCTCACTTGCATATATAAGTGTTGGCACTAAGATAGCAGAGTGCACCGACCTTTTATAGTTAGATATATTTTACAATTATTTTGTACAATTAGTATGGTTGTATCTGTACTTATATGAACCGAAACAACTTACTGTCATAAAAAACAAAATGAAAAAAATAATCTGCTCACCTAATTGTGTAGATGAAATATTTTAGTATTAGGTCCTTACATATGAAATTGGCGTTTCATATGGCAGAAATGAAAACGATTTTTTTTTATGAAACTATTTTTTTATTTAGTCAATGTATGTACCATGGCTATCTATGCACTTTTGCCATCTCGAAGGTAGTTCATTGATTCCTTTACTAAAAAAAGTGTGTGAGCGAGAATCAATAAAATCTTTGAAGGCCGTTTGGACAGCCTCGTGAGAATTGAATTTTTTTCCTTGCATGAAGTTGTCCAAATTCCGAAAAAAATGGTAATCAGTTGGAGCAAGGTCCGGGGAGTATGGTGGGTGTCGAAGACATTCCAGTCGCAGCTCCCGTAGTTTTGCGGTCGTCAAACGTGCCGTATGTGGTCGAGCGTTGTCCTGAAGCAGCAGTACCAATTCATGCGGTACCCATTTTTCAAGTTTTTTCACTTTTCCAATTTGTTTCAAGTGAATCAAAATGGTTTTATCACTCACACCGAAGCCTGCCGCTAACTCTGACGTGGTTTGCGATGGATCTGCTTCCACAATTGCTTTTAATTCTTCGTTATCAACTTGTGTCTCCGGCCGTCCACGAGGCTTGTTCTGTAGGTCAAAATTTCCAGAACGGAAACGTTGGAACCAATAACGTACCGTATTTTCTTTTGCAGTAGCTTCCCCATACGCATTGTTAATCCTACGAGCCGTTTCTGCAGCACTAGTGCCGAGGTGAAACTCATATTCGTAAATATAGCGATATTTTAAGTTCTCCATATTGTGAACAGAACGATGTGAAAGAAAAACAAATGACGCGATAACAAATAAATTTCGTAATTCGAACACAGAAATACATGGTCTTAAATTTGAAATAAATTTGAATTTGGAATTCCTAGCCGAACGCCACATATTTTGAATCAAAGTTGCCAGTTCGCCAAACGCCAATTTCATATGTAAGGACCTAATATTTATATCTTAATTTCAGGTCTTTGAAGGCTTTGAATATGTTGTCAGTTCCAATAATTGATTATTTATTCGTCGGCAAAGCCAACAATAATATAACATATCAGATTGTTAAAGCATAACTTTATCATTTAAACATTAAAAGGAGAGCTTAAATCACAACGTAATTATTACATAATGTTAAGAACTAATAGTTTGTAGAATTAAATACACACGGTGTCATGTTCTTAGAAGGATTATTAAATGCAAACCAAAAGTAGAATAAACCAGAATCTATCTTCCATGAATTCTAAATGTAGAAGTTATTTTATATAATCTGATATTTCTAAGTAACAAAGTAAAGCTTAAATTTTTTCTTCTGGCTTCGCATTATCTTCATTTGAAGAAAGCTCTCCTTTATCTTGCAAGTGCTTTAATGATTTGGTTCATCTACATTATACTCTGTGGCTCTGTATTATCAAAAGTTTGCTTGGTTTTCTGGCATAATTCTCATTACTCAAGGCTCTTCTTGTATTACTCTTGGGGCGCCTTATGATGTTTATTTTGAATAACATTCAAATGATCAGATGCAATTAAAGTACCTAAATGAAATTGAAAGCTGTTTATTACAAAGGTGCTAAGTATCAAAAATTTTAAAAATGAGTTTTTACTCCCAATTGGTGTTAAACATAAAGGCTAATAATAATAATATAATAATATAATTTTTATTCCAGATCTGACGGTGGGTTGTGCAAGCCTCTCAGGTCCATATTAAATACATATTATAATATAAACAGCTTAGTTGAATTGTTGAGGTTCTCGGGTTTGCTGCGTGGATCACCGTTGTTATTTCTTCTAGCTTTCGGCTTCGATGTTGAAGCCATCTTCAGGAATGAATGGCTTCAACATCGAAGCCGAAAGCTTGAAGAAAGAACGACTTAGATTCACGCAGCAAAACCAAGAACTTCAGCTTAGTTGAAGTGTGCTGTGTGATTGAACAACTTAGTGCACTTCAAACTTCGTTCAATCATCATCATCAGTTGCTCTTCAGCCAGTTGTGAGCCCTGGCCTTCTCCAACATTCACATTCATCTCCTCCTATCTTGGCATATACTCTTCCAATGGAGGTTGGGTCTACCAACGCTACGTTTACCCTGTGGTCTTGTATGAAGGATTTTCTTCGTCCAATACATATCACTTTTGCTACATTGCTCTGCTGTTCCCCTGACTTCTTTTAATTTTTTCTTGATTTTATTCTTCAGACACTAAGCACCTTGGTAGAACACAGCCTTCAATTAAAAGAGCTCAAACTTAAAGTTCATGTTCATATAGCTTTTAATGTCTCTGATGATTATTTCTACAAGAATTTATAACTCCCTTGTGACAAAACTAATTTTCGATTCTAGAATGGAGAACAAAATATTGTACACTGTAACATTGTGTTAAATCTAATCTGAATAAGTAAGAAAGTCATCGCAATGCTTACAAATTGTCTCTAGGCTGTGTAAAGTGATCATTTTTGGTGTTCATAGATAACGTCTACCAATTTCGCCACTCTCAGTCACGGTATGAGGTTCACAAATTCATCGAAAACATTTTCTATTAGTACTCTCTATTGAGAGTGAACAATTTGTTTTCAACACATAGAAATTTCACATTTTTTTTTATTTTTTAATATATATCTGGGTTTTGTTTGTTATAAACCCAAATACAACCTTATTCACCTTTCACAGTAAGCTACTAAAAGCTTGTGTCGTGAAAGGGGAGTTTGCCGGTACCTGGTATCGAACCACGGACCCCTTGTTCACGAGGCCGAGACTACCTCCAGGCTACCGACGAACTCTAACGAACGACGAACGAACAAAATTGAAATAAATGTTTATTAAAAATAATATAAATACGAATTTAAATTCAGGAGAATAGAAATTCAGTTTATTAGATATGCTGTAAATGTTGAAATCTACATAGATAAATAAAGAAAAGAAAATATTACTTAATGATAAAAGAAAGGAGAACTTTTTGCAGAACAATATAACAGCTTCAAATCAAAAGAGATGTTTTTTGATGCCAAAATCAGAAACATGGTTCAATTTTACTATGAAGTAATATTATGTTACTCTAGAAATACTGTGAAAAGATATTGTGAATTAGAATCAATAGGTTATTAATTTTACTTGAAACTATTAAATAGGTAAAAAATAAATTATAAAATTGTTTTCAATTATACAATACAAGAAAACTACAATATTTCATTTGAAAAAAATCTAGACTCATACATAAATACTATAAAAAACAAGGTACTAAAAAGTGAACTAATTATTCACAAAAACGTTCATTAGATGGATGAATTATATAAATAAATAAATAAAGGTACAAACATTTATTAGTTTAAATGATTTCTTATACAAGAGCATTGTACCCAGTGAGACATTAATTGAAACACATTGTTAATTACCAAATAATTTACTTTTACCAAATATGCGTTAGAAACATTGTCTATCAATAAATCAAATTTGATTTATAAATAGTCTCCGTCGCGACGCCGACGTCGAGGTCAACGCTTCAGTTGACATGAAATTTAATAATCAAAATTACTTAATAACATTATTAAAAGCCAGTTTCATAGAAAATAATAACAAGCTTACATATAATTATCATTCACTATTGACGTGGTAAGCATAGTGGAACGACCCTTTGCAAAAAAGAAGCTTGATAAGCTCTCAACTATGAGCTTAATGTACATAAGTAAATAAGTTTAGCTTACTGAAAGTTATGTTTTAATATCGGAACGAAACTACCCTACGTCAAAAGATATTACTTTTCAGTATGGCTTTTCAATTAAAAAAAAACATAATAGTATTTACTTGTTATAGGTTTTTTCTTTCGCGAAACAACTGTCGAAGAAGAAGAAGTCAGCGAAGATTTTTTTTTCTTTTAAATTCATGTCAAAGATGAGGGCCATGGTTTTAAGTATTGCATTCGTCTTTAAAAAAAATACACCATAACATTAAAAATGAGTTTGTATTTCTCTAAATAAAATTATTATTTTTTTATGTGAGGATACTGCAAAAAAAGGCGTTTTTTTAAATGTATGACTTTGCTATCCAAAAGAGCTAACAAGGATAACCAAACTGTGTTAATAAGTTAAAATTGGCTTTAATTTGACATTATGTATCATTCCTTTGACACACAGATGTGTAAATATGTACATACAACATATTTTTTTATGGGGCAACGTTCTTTGAATATGCCATGTCCCATTTGATACAAATATGATTTTCTTTTTGTAAACATGTTTCTTGTAAACGAAGTCTTATTATGAAAATAAAAATATTATACGGATATTACTTACTCCGTGTTTGAAAAAAAGCAATGGATTTGAATGGAAAACTTTTTGTGAAATATTAAAGCTTTTGTGATACAAAATAATTATATACACATAACCCAAAAAGTATACATTTTATAATTATATATTTATGGTTAAAGATAGATCTAGTTGGAATGAGAGATTTTTGTGTAAAGATAGATCTAGTTGGCGTTCCGTACTCTTTGCCTACCTTACGTGGGACGCGGCGTTAGGGTATATTATATCTATGATTTATGTACAGAGACACATTGTTGATTGGGTTGCGTTAATTTTGTAAAACTGCATATTACTTAATTTGTGGCAATAAGCACAAATTCATCATCATCATCGCCCTCAACGCTCCTCTCGGGAGCACAGGGCAGAAACTAGCCTCCTCTATTCAGAGCGTCTCTGCACCAATTGCGTCACCTCTTTCCACGACATTCCTTGCGCTCTGATGTCGTTGTCATAGAAACGGTGTATTGTGAAAGAGGGACGCCCGGGCCGACGGAATCGCTGCGGACGGAAGAACGGTGCTCTTTTTGGCCAACTATCATTAGGCATTCTCAAAACATGTCCTGCCAGAACCACAACACAGAAGCACAAATTATTTGACTATTACTATTCTTAATGGTAAGTACAGGAACCTGGTTTCGACTTAAAAAGTCACTTTCAAACAATAACTGTTACGAAAATTTAATGTTACAATAGAGTTTTGTAATTCTTAATGTGATTCAAAATGTCTTTGTAAGTTAAAACCAGGATACTTAACCAGGCTATTTTATATATTAAAATCCAAAGTGTTTGTGTTTATCTCCATAAAGTTAAAACACATAAATTTTTATGGTAGTGTAGCTAATGGACTCATGTAAGTAATAGGTAAAGATACAGTTTATTGTCCTTGTGTTATGTGGAATCAGGTATACCCAGCGAGCACCCAGCAAAGAATTGATCTCTCACTCTTGTCCGTAAATTTTCGAGTGTCCTGTAAAAGGCAGGTGTTCGAAAAATAAAGACATTTTAATTCTCAAATTCAGTGATGTGATTTGTCACTCATCCTGAATGAGAGAGAGCTAGAGAGGACGGTTTGCATATTTATTTCACTAAGCTGGTCTGCTGGCTACCACACTTGATTGATTTGCCGTGATGGTATAGTTGAAATCAGGTATAAAAAGTATTTTAATTTAGGTTTTCCCACCTAGAATCATCTACATATTAAAGTTCTCTTATGATATTAAGGAAAATACGGTGAGAAATTAAAATATTTGCTCTATAGGAGAAACTTAATTATGTTTAGCATTGAAACCAAAATAGCTGATGAAGACGATTATCGTGGATTACGACAAAACATAAATTATCCTTCAAACGAGTCGATTCGAATTATTGGTTCTGTACATATATCGTATTGATATCTTTGTCTCAATCGAACTTATATGAATGATAATATTAAAGCTATTAATATTTGATTGATAGCACATAATACCAAGCCGCATGATTTATTGCTTCATATTAATAATATTTACGAGGGTTATTTGTAAAGTTTAAAAGACAAAATTTATTTCTCGACTTTATATACATGCAACTTAATACGTCTGGTTCACCGTTTCTCCCATCTTTAAAAACCGTTAGAAAGAATTGATTGTAAAATCTGAAACAATGCTTCTGTTCTTTTGCTCAATTATTAACAAGCTCAATAATCATAATATAATCCAGCAAGTCTTTATCATATCCAAATCTTGAACACTTATTCAGATAATAAGAAACCAAAATGAAATAAAATATATAGATTGTAATTCTTCTGGTAACTTCTTTAATTTGCGATGCCGCTCTTATCGTCAGACTAATTTAAAAAGAAGCTTCATTACACAGGTAGATATGTGACAGGTAGAAAAACAATGAAACACAAATGTTCCCCATCAGAGAAAAGCTCGTATTAGGTAATATTATTCATACTGTAATGTGGGGGTTCAATGTAATTCAAATTAGATTTTTATTAAATATTCCTTATATATTTTAGATGACAGAATACAGATAAATGGTACAACCACCGACATCTATTGAGAGTAGGAGTAGATAGTTTTTTTATTTATAATTTCATCCGCTAGGGGGTTGTTACGCATTGTAGAGTAGCCAACACTCAGCTGAATTCAGTTCCATTTTAGCAGTCATACTAAATATAATATTAATATTTTCTCTTAACAAATTTTATAATGTAATAATTGTTACATCGTATTGTATTTTAATAAAACCAATGTAAGTAAGTATTCTATTTTATTTCACATTACATATTCACATCCATATATATTAGAATAAAATGCTTCACATTACTTAGAATCCAATGAATATTATTTCTACATAATTATTTCTTTTCAAACGGTACATACCCTATAATTAGGGAGTATTAAATTATTTGATGGTTTTTCTTATACATTACCAACAAATAAAGTAACTACCACCTACCTATTTAGGTGCATTCACTGCACACGACACAGTGCGATAAGGTCATCGCAATGTGAGGCAAAAGTCAGCGATAAACACAATCTCACCAGATTGCTTATCACTGTTGAACCCAACAATTGTCGTATCAAAGAAACCGCTCTACACATGTTACATTGTAAGCATTCTTACATTGAAGAGAGAGTGTTACTTAAAAGATTCCCACGATGGCGGTTTTGGCCGGTTGGCCCTTCAGGCCTGCCCAACGGCCCGCCCGTGAGGACAAATTTAGTTTAATTATGCGGATAAATAGGAGTTCACAACTCCTGAGATATCCTGATGGAGGTGGGTCTCTTTTCAATGTAAGCATTCTTATCACCAGAAAGTTCACATACACGCTATGAGAAATAATCAGTTTTGACCATCAGCAAAATATTACAATGTTCATACCGATATACGAACAATGTTATCACAAGTGTAGACCGCACGTCCTCAGAAATTATCTCAGCTGACCTAAGCGATAAATGATGATAAATAAATTCCTTTCGCATACCGACTTCTGAATACACACGACACCACTCATCTAAAAACACTACATATAAGCATTGCATTGTATAGAATAAACTCAATCATAATCTGTACTTCAAACTAACCAGTTCACGACAATAAACGATTATCACCACCGAGCTCTTTCACTGACTACCCTGTAGAACATCGATATATAACGCTACACCAGTACATCATACCTTCTGAGACATCGACATCTTCATATTTATCTAACATAAATTATAATACTATAATTTGTGAGCTGCTCTAAATCAAATTATCTCCAGCATTTGCCTCTGCTTTATATCTGAGAAACCATTGAAAACCCTTGATAAGAGATGTACATTTTTTATTGAGGTTACTCACTCTGAATTAGGTATTTAGATGGAAAACTTCATAAAATGAAAGAAACATATAGCATGGTCTTGTGGCAACCAGCGGTGCTTGCCAACATTAAATGTTTATTAATTTATAAGATGTTAAAAATGTTATGTTTTAGAAATTGCAAAAGAAATATAATTAAAAGATTTCCTTTACCTTCTTTAAAGGTATAAAACTCCCACAAATGGTGACTCCGACTAAGAACATTTATATTCTGATTTGATTTGATTTAAAATTCATAACCTTAAAATTTTTTCACCTTGAAAATTTTCGAGTTGTCACAATCAGCTGTTGAAATAAAATTTTCATCAACATTTTTCTTATACATATTTTAGACAATCAGCTATATTAAAATTCAAATCTCTTTTAACTTTAAATTGAATTGTGTGTGTAACAGATCGATTTAGTTTTTTTTAACAAATTTACGAAATTTTACGATCGCTGCTGAGAGTTGACCCGTGTCGCGAATTCTAGGTGCTTTAGAGTCTAAGACAGAATCAAATTTAATTGTATTCTAGCCTTAATATTTGCGAAAATCAAAGAACAAAGAATCGGACACGGATTTGCGCACCAAAAAAAGATATTTTTTTATAATTTTATACATTTTTGTCACAAATCAAGTGATACTTAAAAATTTTGTATTGTCTGTATCTTATATTTTTAATTTTTTTTTAAAAATCCGAAAAACCAAATATTTAGTAAATGTGTCATTAGTTTAAATGCGTCGTTCTTAGTTTATGCCACTAGCATAAATTAATGGCATGCACTGATAGAATACTCATTCATATAAAACGCTACAAGCTTGATCAACAAAGTTTCCTTCATGTTTATTTTTTTCTATAATTTTAACAATTTATAACTTTATAAAATGTCAATGAGGCAGAAATATTTTGGAATAGCCCTCGTATAAATATTAAATAATTTCATACATGGCATGAATAAACAGTATTGAATGGTTTTGATTTATATCAACCAATACGTAAACGTTAATACTACTTGTAAATACGTGTACGTAATATGAGGTTTATATACTATTTACTTCCAGTTTACAATGTACGATAGTATAATCTACCCTCGAGAGAAATATCGCAGTAAAACTGTAAGAGCTTATTCTAGGCTATAGATCCTCGTATATTCATACCAATTTTTAGTTCTGATTTTTTTTGCGAGTTTGGAATAGAAAATAACTTCCACTATTTTCTACAAGTTGTCTTATAAAAAGCTGGTTATAATAAAAGGACATCATAAAGTGTTTATAAGACATTATTTAATATACCTATTTTATTTAGTAAAGCTGAAACGTCTCACCCATTTTGAATGTCTCAATTTAAATGGCAAGATAAAGATCATAACATGCAATAAACATCCCACATATTTTCTTCTGGATGTTGTGTCAGATCATGAAATATTTTTAAACAATCCTACATTACCTACCATGCCATTTTTGAAATAGCTGGAAAGACACTTAAAACTTTTTCAATTATTATTTTTAATAATAATCAAAATCTTTATTGCACAAAAAATCAACAGTAGAAAAAAGCATGACGACATTATAACTGAACAAATAAATTTGTGCCATGGGCGAGTTTTATTGCAGAAGCGCGATATCGTCCAACTATCCATTATTAATCTTCTATCATAGGATCTTCCAAAAGTGGAGAACACACTAAGAAAATAGCATGTAATGAACTTAAAGGTTTGCCCCTCGATATGATGAAAAAAACATTAAAGATGGGTGACATATCGCATCAAAAACGTTTCCATTATACATACATATTCTAATTGGATACAAAATACACTTCTGTGAGTGTGATACGCTATGATGGTTTGAATAGATCAAATGAGAAAATTTTCAATAATTAACAATAAATTGAAAATCAAAAATTAATCTCAAAGATTTAAGTTGGGATCATTCTACGTGATTTTCCCTCTTGGAATGAATAGGTACTTAAAGTTGGATACCGCAATAATCAATCAATCATACAACCATGAATAAAACGGTACGAGGTACTTTACATACATATGTACAATATTAAAGAATATAGTAAGTACCTATATAGTAAGTATGTCCTGTACGTGTTAATATTTTAATCATAATATTTCAACGATCGATTCACAGAACAGCTTCTGGGAAATAGTGCGCGGGTAATTACTACATAGCAGAATGTTATGGTACTCTTTTTCTTCAGCCATATTTACTTCATCTTTAGACATAAATCATTCTATGATGAATAAAAAGGACAGCCTTAATAAATTTGTTTCTGAAAATGTAACCAGTTGCTTGTTCTTCCGTAGAGTTGGTAAGCGATTCCATGGGGCAGGGTAATTTGATTTTCAATTCTTTTTATCTTGGGCTTATCACATTCAGTTATGTACTTTCTGTTGTCTTCCATAAATCATGAAACAATTTTGTTTGAAGCCTTCTAACATTTATTCTGCGTGCTTTTGGTTTTTGAATGAATAAGAACAATGGGGAAAAGATGGCCAATAAATGCACCGTTCTTTTTGACCACGTGGGTGACAACCGCCACGGATGAGTCGTTTGCACAATATATCGTTCCAATATCTATCAAAAATCTCCATCTCTTCTGCTTTATTCTCAAACTTTGACTATCTAAAATAAAGTCACATGTTTTATCACATTTTAAAAAAAACAGCTTTCTGTTTGTTGTTGTATTTACGATTTTTTCTAAATAAAATGTGTTGTACCTACTAATTCCTCAAAATTTTATCACAAAAATGTTTATGAGATGTATAAGAATAGGTATACCTAAGTAATATAATGTTATATATTAACACTGCATCAAATAACTAGGAGAGACGAAAATATGCACAACAAAACCATAGATTTATATGTACTAAGTAATATAATTAATAATAATAATAACAGTTTATTAAACACAATATCATTTTACAATAATCGAACAATAACACAATACATTTATTTTCCTAATACAATTACTCCCCAAAATTGAGCGTAGCTCGATTCTTGGACGATAATTCTATGGACAAAACACAAAAAACGCTCTCCTGAACAATTTACAATTAGGCAGATACGACTGTTAGTCAGAAGAGGGACGATTTGTTCTTTGTAAATTGCCGAGTACATTTTTACTTCATTTGGATAGTACAAATTTACCGTTTGTGTGACAAAGGCAGGACCCAAATAGATACATAAGTATATGCGTTTATTGAAACAATGACCTCATTCATCTCTCAGTTCTCAATAGCCTTTCATACAATTGTATATTGATAGGGTTTTAGCAATAGGTTTTAATTTGTGTGAATGCATCATTTGAGCACCTACTTACATGATTATTATTTTCTAAATCCTTTCCCTTATGTTCCTTTTGATAAGATTATGAATCAATCGGATGATAAAGTATATACTTACGGGTTAACCCTTATGAATCTGTATCTATTAAATTTGTTTTATGTGAGGTTTCTCTGGTATTGGTCGTCATTCTGGCAAAGGCCTTTCTGCTCTTTTTGAAAACCTATCTATTCTACAATAATTCGTATCAGAATATTCACTTCCTACCTACGCCACATCTGCCTTCTTTTAACCTTTAAGGAATTAAAAAAAAACATATTTATTTCGCGAAGAGGATGACTTGTACGATTATAAAATACATTAAGTTCACTGACTATCTTACTTGCGACAGATGGCGTAATGGTAGGGACAACAAAAAACTTAATACAACTAGAACTCTGAATTCAAGATGTAAAATTTCTTTAGTTTTTCGAACACTTTACTTCTAAAGAACACTCAAAAGCTTACGGAAAAGAGTGGGAGACCAATTGTTTGCAGGATGCTCTACGGAACATAGGTATCTCATAAACTAGATTTAAAAGGTATATGTAATGGATATTCAATGGATATTAGTGGGAGACCAATTGTTTGCAGGATGCTCTACGGAACATAGGTATCTCATAAACTAGATTTAAAAGGTATATGTAATGGATATTCAATGCGACTGTAAAAAACAAATGAAATATCCAAATACTTATACAAAATTATAAACGTGTTGTTTACTAAGAATTTTGGAATAAAAATATAAAAAAAAAAATGTTATTTTGAAGTAGGATCTCAGATGATTTTTCTTCAGAGAATCCATCACGCGATTTTGAGTTGTCGTTTGTCTAATATTATAACAAAAGTTTCCATACTGTGATAATTCTTTCCATACTACACAATATTTATTTTCATTATATTTTTGGATTAAATGTAACGATTAATCACTGTTGTTACCTCGAACAATACAATAAAATACTTAGAACCTAATAATGACAAAAATAATCATTAGAAAAGGCGTTCGAATGTTATAAATCCTTCAACAAACAATACTTCTTGTTTGTTGTTCACGCGGTACCAAATAAAAAGTATAAGGTGGTCCAAAATAAATGGCTAAAAAAGATTATATAGAGTAATATGTTTAAAATAAAAATATTATATTAAGGGACGTTCATTAAGGACGCAGTGATGCCGATCATTGGTTGTGGTCTACAATCAAGCAGTTATTGCCTTGCTTTTATGCAATACTCCAGTTTTTATATTGTTCGGTGCCAGCATTGATCGAATAGACATGTAAGGTAGTGATATTTTTTACAGAAACGGGTAACACTTGGCACATGTGCCCGTATTACCTAGGGTTACCGGAAGAAAATCCTCATTTTGTTTACAACTGTATGTGACAAAACAATAATAAAAATACGCTGTTTCACTCTATGAAATTAATATATGTTGTTGTTATTCCACAAGATACTTTGCCCTTATATTTGGACATAACTAAAGCTGTATTGACAAAAAATAACACATAAAAGTGTAGTTTTCATCGGGGTACAATGTTTTTAATACTTGCAATTTTACCAATGCTTATAAAGTTTTTCAGAAAATATCACTAAAATTTACGTATTTTGGTTTCATTAGTATACATATAACCTTCAGCGAAGCTCTTTTGTCCAATTAAAACTTTGAAATGTTTTTAAATGCGTGCTGCCTTTATTCATGAATTGTTATTGTAGCTCTCACAGTCTCTTTGTAGTTGTTGTCATTAATTCTTCGCTGTCTACCTCATTAAGGACGATGCATGTAGAGATTCGTACCACGTGAAAATACATACGTATGTGTTTTACTTTTTTGTCATTTTTTAATTTTGATTCAAAACCTATCTTTTTTTGTAAGCACGGTGTGAAACCAAACTTTTTTCTGGTTGTAAAAGCTTTGTCAAAAAGTGTTTTTCCAAAATATTGTACTTTAATATTCATATAAATTAGGAAATAAAATATATTTAAAATATATTATTATAAAAATTATTTCTACCAGTCCATTATTTTTCTGATTCTTTTATTTGTTTAGTAGATATAATTCACTGTCGTATCGTCGTTGTGTTAAAATCACGTTCTGTTCTAGCGTATTCTGTCGCTTCTCTAAGTCACATTGTTGTTGTTTTCTCGTGTCTACAACCACGCCGCGTTTCTTGTGTGTGTAGTGTTATTCTTCTGCGAATTACATCAGTCACTGTCGTATCGTCGTTGTGTTAAAATCACGTTCTGTTCTAGCGTATTCTGTCGCTTCTCTAAGTCACATTGTTGTTGTTTTCTCGTGTCTACAACCACGCCGCGTTTCTTGTGTGTGTAGTGTTATTCTTCTGCGAATTACATCAGTCACTGTCGTATCGTCGTTGTGTTAAAATCACGTTCTGTTCTAGCGTATTCTGTCGCTTCTCTTAGTCACATTGTTGTTGTTTTCTCGTGTCTACAACCACGCCGCGTTTCTTGTGTGTGTAGTGTTATTCTTCTGCGAATTACATCAGTCACTGTCGTATCGTCGTTGTGTTAAAATCACGTTCTGTTCTAGCGTATTCTGTCGCTTCTCTTAGTCACATTGTTGTTGTTTTCTCGTGTCTACAACCACGCCGCGTTTCTTGTGTGTGTAGTGTTATTCTTCTGCGAATTACATCAGTCACTGTCGTATCGTCGTTGTGTTAAAATCACGTTCTGTTCTAGCGTATTCTGTCGCTTCTCTAAGTCACATTGTTGTTGTTTTCTCGTGTCTACAACCACGCCGCGTTTCTTGTGTGTGTAGTGTTATTCTTCTGCGAATTACATCAGTCACTGTCGTATCGTCGTTGTGTTAAAATCACGTTCTGTTCTAGCGTATTCTGTCGCTTCTCTAAGTCACATTGTTGTTGTTTTCTCGTGTCTACAACCACGCCGCGTTTCTTGTGTGTGTAGTGTTATTCTTCTGCGAATTACATCAGTCACTGTCGTATCGTCGTTGTGTTAAAATCACGTTCTGTTCTAGCGTATTCTGTCGCTTCTCTTAGTCACATTGTTGTTGTTTTCTCGTGTCTACAACCACGCCGCGTTTCTTGTGTGTGTAGTGTTATTCTTCTGCGAATTACATCAGTCACTGTCGTATCGTCGTTGTGTTAAAATCACGTTCTGTTCTAGCGTATTCTGTCGCTTCTCTTAGTCACATTGTTGTTGTTTTCTCGTGTCTACAACCACGCCGCGTTTCTTGTGTGTGTAGTGTTATTCTTCTGCGAATTACATCAGTCACTGTCGTATCGTCGTTGTGTTAAAATCACGTTCTGTTCTAGCGTATTCTGTCGCTTCTCTTAGTCACATTGTTATTGTTTTCTCGTGTCTACAACCACGCCGCGTTTCTTGTGTGTGTAGTGTTATTCTTCTGCGAATTACATCAGTCACTGTCGTATCGTCGTTGTGTTAAAATCACGTTCTGTTCTAGCGTATTCTGTCGCTTCTCTTAGTCACATTGTTGTTGTTTTCTCGTGTCTACAACCACGCCGCGTTTCTTGTGTGTGTAGTGTTATTCTTCTGCGAATTACATCAGTCACTGTCGTATCGTCGTTGTGTTAAAATCACGTTCTGTTCTAGCGTATTCTGTCGCTTCTCTAAGTCACATTGTTGTTGTTTTCTCGTGTCTACAACCACGCCGCGTTTCTTGTGTGTGTAGTGTTATTCTTCTGCGAATTACATCAGTCACTGTCGTATCGTCGTTGTGTTAAAATCACGTTCTGTTCTAGCGTATTCTGTCGCTTCTCTAAGTCACATTGTTGTTGTTTTCTCGTGTCTACAACCACGCCGCGTTTCTTGTGTGTGTAGTGTTATTCTTCTGCGAATTACATCAGTCACTGTCGTATCGTCGTTGTGTTAAAATCACGTTCTGTTCTAGCGTATTCTGTCGCTTCTCTTAGTCACATTGTTGTTGTTTTCTCGTGTCTACAACCACGCCGCGTTTCTTGTGTGTGTAGTGTTATTCTTCTGCGAATTACATCAGTCACTGTCGTATCGTCGTTGTGTTAAAATCACGTTCTGTTCTAGCGTATTCTGTCGCTTCTCTTAGTCACATTGTTGTTGTTTTCTCGTGTCTACAACCACGCCGCGTTTCTTGTGTGTGTAGTGTTATTCTTCTGCGAATTACATCAGTCACTGTCGTATCGTCGTTGTGTTAAAATCACGTTCTGTTCTAGCGTATTCTGTCGCTTCTCTTAGTCACATTGTTATTGTTTTCTCGTGTATACAACCACGCCGGCCCGCAGGGCCACTTCTAAGACGACCCACGACCTTGACTAATTTTGGTGGAGGTTTCTTACTTTTCTTTTCTTTTTATCCTATATTTTGGTGTTGGGTTACAGGGTGGTGGATTTTTCGTATTCCCTGGCGGTGGGGGGTAAAATGTAAGATAAATGTAAGACAATAGGTAGTACGCTTTGACGCATATGGCAGCGATGAGGCTTGCCACCCATCATGCCGCGTCAAAGTGGGTGAAGGGCACAAAGAGGAGAGCGGAATGCAGGGTGGGAGTTTTGAATGTGAGAGGAAGGATGGTGAGAAAGACGGACGAAATTTTAGAGATGATGAATGATAAGTATTTGGATGTTTTGTGTGTCTGCGAAACGAAGAGGAAAGGGTGTGGTATTAAAGAAAGTGATGGAAGGATCGAGTTGTGGTCTGGTGTTCCAGACACACAACACGCATGTCAAGGTGTGGGTGCTTTTTTATCGGAAAGAATGAGCGAATGTATGAAAGGGTATGAATGTGTAAGCTCCAGGCTAATCTGGATCCGTTTCAAAGTGGGGATGACTAGGATCTTACTCATAGTTGGGTATGGTCCTGGGAACGATGCCATAGAGACGGAAAAGGAAGAGTTCTGGAATGGCGTGAGAAAGATTGCAGAAGATAAAAATGAAAATGAAAGATTGATTTTGGCAGGTGATTTGAATGGATGGGTGGGTGTTAGGAGGAATGAACTTGAAAGTGTTTTGGGAATGAATGGAGACAGTAGAGTGAACGATAATGGCAAAAGAATAATTGATGTGTGCTTGGAGATGGATCTCTTTGTGGCGAATACCTTTTTCGCCCACAAGGAGATCCACATGTATACCTGGGAGAGAGGGAATGAAAGATCGATGATTGACCTCGTGTGTGTGGACTCTCGTCTCAGGAAGGCGACCACGGATACTAGAGTGTATCGAGGCGCTGAGCTGGAGACGGATCATTTTCTTGTCGTCTCAAGAATAAATCTATTCTCCGGTTGGCGTTCGAGAACACAAAAGTCCACGCCAGCTATGAGATTGAGAGTCGAAAAACTGAAAGATGAGAGTGTAAAGAATGAATATGTAAAAACTGTGAATGAGAAGCTGAGTGCGAACGAAAAGAATGATCTAACGATGAATGAAAGGTGGGATGTCTTAAAAAGTGTGCTTGTAGGAAGTGCAAAAGAAACATGTGGTGAAGCTAAAGCTGGACGTAAGAAAGGCGATGCATGGTGGGATAATGATGTGAAAGAAGCTGTAGATAAGAAGAAGAATGCTTGGAAAGACTTGCTGAGTGTGAAACAGTGTGACACATGTGAAAAAGAGCGAAAGAAAGAAGTTTACAAGACATGCAAGAAGGAAGTGCGTGAAGTTGTGAAAATGAAGAAAAAAATGCTTGAAGATGAAGAATGTAAGAAATTGTCTACGTATGCGAGTGAAAATATGAAGATTTTTTGGAAGGAAGTGAAACGAAAGAGGACGGGTTCAAGTGTGAACAGTATGAAAGGGATAAAAGACAAGGATGGATGTGTGTTAGTGAATGATGAATGTGTGCTACAGAGATGGAAGGAATATTTCGAAGATCTGTTTGAATGTGATGGTACAAATGCAAATGAGTATGACGACAGTGAAAGCAGTGTGAATGAAAACGATATGATAGACATGAATGAGATTTTGAATGCATTAAAAAAAGCGAAGTGCGGTAAAGCTGTAGGGTATGATTGTGTTGCCGTTGAGCTCATCAAGTCTGGTGGACCGGGGGCTCTCGCGTGGTGTTTGGAGCTTTTCAACGATTGTTGGAGAGAAGGTGTTACACCAGAGGATTGGAAGAGGGCTATCATCTGCCCCCTGTACAAAGGGAAAGGCTCTAGGCTTGAATGCGGGAGTTATCGGGCTATTAGCTTGCTGAGCTCAATAGGGAAACTGTATAGTAGAATTTTGATTGAGAGAGTACGAAAGATAACTGAGTGTAAGATATGGGATGCGCAAGGAGCTTTTTTGAATGGCAGAGGGTGCACCGATCAGATCTTCTCCCTGCGAATGGTTATAGAGAAGTTTCTGGGTAAACACCAGTGGCTTTTTTGTGCGTTCGTGGATCTGGAGAAAGCATATGATCGAGTGGACCGGGAAAGGTTGTGGCGCGTGTTGTCGGAGTATGGAGTGAGCAGCCGGTTGATCCGCGCAATATCTTCACTTTACGTGGGAAGCTCCGCTTGCGTGAGGGTAAATAACACTCTCTCGGAGTGGTTTGTCCTCACCAAAGGAGTGAAGCAAGGTTGTGTCATGTCTCCGTGGCTGTTCAACCTATTCTTCGACTACTGTATGCGACCTGTGAAAGAGATGGATGTTGGTGTCGAGCTGAATGGGTTTCGGGTGAATGCATTGATGTACGCAGATGATTTGGTGTTAATGGCTGAGAGTGAAAGGGACTTACAAGAGATTGTTACGTGTGTGTATGATAGTTGCAATTTGAATGGTTTGAAAATGAACGTTATGAAGACGAAAGTTCTTGTTTTTGAAAGAGAGAATGAAAAAACGATTTGCGAGATTAAAGTTGGTGACGAATGTTTGGAGCAAGTAAGTGAGTATGTATATTTGGGAAGTATGTTTACGAGGGATGGAAGATGCGATAGGGACATTGAAAGAAGGAAAGTGGCCGGTGCTAGAGTAAACGGTGCACTTCGACCCATTGTCAGCAATGACAATGTGTCGAACATGGCTAAAATGCTGGTGCACAATACCATTCTGGTACCGTCACTTACGTATGCAAGCGAGACATGGACGTGGTTGAAGAAGGACGAAAGTGGAATAAATGCAGTAGAGATGCGATCGTTGAGAAGAATGGTTGGTAAAACGCTGCGTGATAGAGTGAAGAATGAGGATATTAGAAGAATGAGCGGATGCAAGAAGACTGTTGTGGACAGAATGCGTGTAAATAAATTGAGATGGTTTGGTCACGTGGAACGAATGAAAGAGGAAAGAATGACAAAGAGGATATACTTATCTGAAAGAAAGGGTGTGAGGAAACGCGGGCGTCCGAGAACCACGTGGCTTGATCACGTGGATCAAATTCTCAAGGACGGCCGCGTGTTGAGTAAGAGGAACCGACGTGCGTGTATGAGGAACTGTATGAATGTGGAGGAAGCGAAGGAAGTGTGTAAAGATAGATCTGTTTGGCGTTCCGTTCTCTCTGCCTACCCCACTTGGGACACGGCGTGAGGGTATAGTATAGTATAGTATAGTATATAATTCATATAGTTTTTGTAAATTTGAAAACAAATATATCACTGAAATAAAAAAGGTATCTATTTTTCCTATCCAGCTGACATTTAACACGTTTTGTTTTACATTTGTATTTTTTTGGACCATTCAGTATTTGTTTACTCCTGTACAAAACATTTGTCACTTTAACAACAGAAAACAATGGGTGAGAGAAAATTGCTTCCAGTGTTGGTGTACTATAAAAACGACACCAGAACAGTGTTGCAAGTAGGCCATATATATTCGTATGTTAGAGCAATTCTACGTCATGTCAATATTTGGTTAAATAGAATCTTTTAAACAGTGTTTTTTGCGATTTAAGTCTTTATATAATGTTTTATTGTTAAAAAAAAATGTTCGAAAAGCATACATACTTATATATCTATTTCTTGAAAAAAGGGGTAAGTTTTGAATTTGTAAAACAATGTTGATACAAATGCTTCAAAAAAGATTGTAGCTGAAATCAACAGCAACATACTATGCCGATTTTTGATCAAATTGAAAAAGCCCTTTTAAACCAAATCTTTTAATCAAAAGTTTGATCAAATTCCGATGTCTTTTTTTTTTAAAAAAAAAGAAGATATATCTGGATTTTTGTTACAAACCCAAATACAACCTTATACACTTTTCACAGTAAGCTACTAAAAGCTTGTGTCGTGAAAGGGGTGTTCGCCGGCACCTGGTATCGAACCACGGACCCCTTGTTCACGAGGCCGAGACTCTACCTCCAGGCTACCGACGAACTCTGTTATGCTATTTCTATTGACATAATATTCAACAACATTGAAAAAAAGTTTTTATGCAACTCGTCAATGTTACTAACGTGTCGAAGGCAGTCGAAGTAATAATAATTGATAGTGAAAAATTAAACAAAGTAAGAAAACTCATTTCTTTGAATCGTGTCGCGAAACTATCACATTGTAAATGCCACTTATATACTGAAAAAAATAACTCATACTTGACAGTTTTATATATTTTTTTATTAACAGACAGCATGTGAGAAGAAAATATAATAACCATTACTCATATTGAAAATTTTGAATTCGGAAATAAAAACAAAAAAAAACTTTTTCTTTACATAGCGTTGTTTTTCTCTGTCATATTTTTATTTCATTAATGAATTATTGTACAGACAATAAAATTAAGCAAACACTGGTGAAATTTAGTGAAAGAGTTAAACAATACACCCGTTTTAGCACTGTGTCACAGGTTATTATAGGTACATTGGGGTCTGTGCATTGTATAATAAATTATAAGTACATTTTATTGCAAGGATGTCTCTACCTGAAAAAATAACATGAAATAGATACAGTTCATCCTCTCCGTGCAATTATTATAAAAAGTAATCATTATCTATATATTAAACCGCCTTGAAGCTTTTGAAATATGAATCCACCGTAGAATGCTTAGAATATCCTGGACCGATATGGTAACAAAGTTTGATATTTTACGTAGAGCCGATACAAATCGAGAACTATTCACCACTGTAAAGTTCCGTAAAACATCATATCTTGACCATGTAATGAGAATTAACAAATACACCATACTGCAGGTTGTCATGAAAGGTAAGATCGAGAGCCGCAGAGGGGTCGAAAGAAGACTGCTCTCCTGGCTTCGAACCATTCGAGAATGGACCGGTGTCAGAACCGTGTAAGAGCTGTTTCGCGCCGCTCAGGACAGGGAAATTTCTACTAAATGGTCGTCGATGTCGGGGGGACCTGGCAGGACACGTGGAAAAGAAAAAGAATCATTATCTGCGGCGTCCCTGAAAATAAAACTTTCTCTCTATCATCTAAATTATCGTCGTAATTATATAATATTTGAGGTATACATAATATTTTAAGGAAAAAATTATTGAGGTATACATAATGTTTAAAGTTTTAGTTTCCTTTAGAAATTTACAAAAAAAAAGAAGTCCTCTATCTATTTTCAGAGGTTCAAGGGGAATGTTTGTTAAGGTCACCATGTACAAAAATCTACAACGGTACCCCACAGACAAAGTACAGTAAAGGTGGTTTATCATTTTTGAACGCTACGGACAACTTCATAATATACTATTGTTCAGGAAATAAATAATAAATGTGATATAATATAAATATATTTTTCATTCTAGACAAAGGGAATGATAATATAATATTATTAATGGTCGCACAGTTGGTCAAAATTAATGATGTGTATAAGGCAGCCATTATATTTTTTATTTATTTCTGCTTACTCCCAGCTAAAATATAATAAACAAATGATGGTGTTGGATAATAAAATCTACCATCTTTCACAGGACGTGATAAAAACAAGAAAAAAATAACAATTGATAGATGTCTTATTACAATATTGTTTGTGAATATTTTTGTTGTTTTTCTTAAGAATGGCAAATTGTGACAGAGGATTTTTCAAATTTTTCAAGATATCTGTTGGTATTTTAGCTTCGTGTATTGAATCAGATCTTTTAAATACTTTTACTATATTTTAACATATATCCTTGAATTATCTTGTTCCTGTTTTTTGATTTTTGTAATTGATAACACAAAATTGTCTAACTAATTTCAAATTGGTTGAAATACATTTGAAGATTATAATAATTATTATTGTTGAAAACACATCATATTTTGCTAGGAACATAACAGATTTCAGCTAATGCGATCGTAGAGAAAACAAACATTTACAAAAGGGTTTCTATTTTATTTATAAATTCAGCATACGTTATGTGAAATATGTTTCACCGTGTTTTCTTTAGATTAGCAAGAATTGCAATAATTTAACTGTTTGATTTTAAAAAAATGTGCAGTATATTTTATTTAATTTTTTTTTGGTTTTATCTAGTTTTACTTACTTAAGTTATTGATTAAGACTCCTTTTTGTGTTCAAAATTGAACTAGAGCCTATTTTCTAGGGCATTCGAAATGTTCAATCAGTTGGTTCAATAACTTTTTGATATCTTCTTGAAGTCGTTTAACTAGTTTTTCTAAGGTTTATTGAATTGACACTTCACTGAACTGACACTTCATTATGTTTTTAGCACCCATTAGAGTGTTTTCATTTTCCTTCGGTCATAATTATCATTCGATTGACGTGATCCATAGTATTGTTTTAGTTATTGTTATTCTTTGACTCATATTTAATTAAATCATATATTTTAATTCTTTCGCAGGTTTTACTTGGAGGTGGCAGACGCCATTTTCTCCCAACTGTTATAAAGGATCCAGAAGACCCTGCACCAGAAGGCAGGCGTCTAGATGGCAGAAATCTCATTGAAGATTGGCTTAGAGACAAGAAGAGGCGAAAGTTGAATGCTGAATACGTTTGGAATAGGAAACAATTTGAGGAGCTCGATACAGACAAAGTGGACTATCTGCTAGGTGAGTAACTTTTTTAAAATTTAGTAGTAGGTAGAGTCTCGGCCTCGTGAACGAGGGGTCCGTGGTTCGATACCAGGTGCCGGCAAATTCCCCTTTCACGACACAAACATTTAGTAGCTTACTGTGAAAGGTGTATAAGGTTGTATTTGGGTTTATCATAAAACCCAGATAGTTATATTTTTTTAAAATTAAAAAAAAAAACATCAATTGACTGTCATTTGAAAGATATACAATAATTCTTTGACTGTCTTTGTCTATCGGTTTATCGCAAGATGTCTTAGTGAAATATTATTATTATTTTACGTGGAGCACCCGGTAAAGAATTGGTCTCCCACTCTTCTGCGTAAGTTTTCGAGTGTTCTGTAAGAGGCAGGTGTTCGAAAAAATTAAAACATTGTACATCTCAAATTCAGCGATGAGTGAATTTGAGATGTACATGATGTTTCTTACATGCAGCTGATCTGCTGGCTGCCCCACTTGTGGGATATGCCGTGATGGTATAGTATAGTAGATAGTATAGTTTTACTTTTATTTTTGTAATTTTAACCAAGGTTATGGCGATTTATGAATGTAAATAAAAAGTTTTAAATACTTAAAAGTAGCATAATGTCAAGACCAAAAAATGATTTTCTTTTCAGAAATCAGTCATTTTTTATTCATCTTATATTTATTTTAACACATAAATTCATAAATGAAACCAATAACAAAGAAGTAGGTACATTTTTTTAATCAAAGAATAGACAAAAGTTAGTAAAATAAATGGTAATAAGTTGTCAATAGTATATATCTAGAAAAATCAAAGTTATAAGGTACCTAGGCAATAAATTGATTAATATAAATAATTGTATAATATTAAATTCTTAACTTAGAGACACTACAAAGGCGATAAAATTTATAATAATTGATAATAAAATAAAAAGATGAAATTGCAAATAAATAAATTCAATAAAATAAATATAATCATATTTTTATTTCCTCGATATTACGAAGTTTAAAATTTAAGATAACATTTGCCTAGTAACTTCAACTGAAAATTCACGTTAAATTTTTCATTTTTATTCGAAAAACTTTCTCAGCACCAGCAGTAGGTATAATAATATGTGATATGTTCATAGTGCAAAAATGCAGAGATGGATAAAGTTTAGAAGCACATATTTTGATATTACAAACTGCGGAAATAACTCAAATATTGAGTATGTAGATAGATAGAAGTAAGAAATAATACGGTGCCTTACAATTTGAAGATATTCGTTTTCCTCGACCAATACTTTTCTTACAAGGCTTAAGCGAAAAATATGTTAAAAAAAATTGCACCATCCTTCTTTTACAATAAATGTTAGTTAAAATGCGACCATAGGGGTATATAATTTGCACGTTATAAATTATTTGAAGTCTATTAAGGATGGATTTCAATCCATTGGATTGATCTGCAACGAGTTATGGATTTTCATCTCCGTTCCTCCTAATTTTCGTCAAGTCTTTTCTAATTCGGAAAAATCCCTACGAAAAACGGGTCCTTCATATCTAGGCATTAATTTATACCGTCATGGAAGATCCCATAAGTGAGTTCAAATTTGGGTCCTTTAAAAAAAACGGGTTCTTTATATCAATAATAATAATTTATTTTACTATGATATCAAATAATTTAAATTTATGAATTGTTTTACCAGATTTGTAATACTGCACGCCTCTGACACCAGCAACCTTAGTTGCTGATTTGAGGTATTGTTTATAATTGAATAAATTGAAATTGAATAAATTGAATAAGACATTAATTAATACCGTCATGGAAGATCCCACAAGTGAAGAAAGCCAGTAGACCAACTGCATGTTAATAAGGCCTTTCACTCTTATCTGTAAAATTTCGAGTGTTTTGATAAAGAATGGTAATCGTAAAATAGTCCGTTTAGCATTCGTAAAAACATTCGCATAGTATTAAATATTTTAAGTTCAAGGATCAATTTTGCTTGTCTAGAGCTATTGCTTCCAAATATTTCTTCCATAGAAAAATATTTACTCATTGCTGCTTTCAAGACTTAAACCAATTACAGCAAGCCTAATTTCTTAACACAGATATTTTACATCTGCTTTTGTCACATTTCTAGGTGTGATATTTTTCCAAATCTTCATTTTCTTTATATTGGAAACCACTTGAATTAAAAATTAAAAATAACTTTATTTTCGGTCTAGCCTTTCTGTCTTTTAAAATTCCATTTTGAGACATGACGTCGTTTTGCAATGATTGAATAAAAATGTGGGCAACGTAAATTGAAATAAAGTTTACCCTCAGGGATAGAAATAGTATTTCCATACACCAAACAGAAAGTTAGGACGCATATGGACAATACAATCAGCTAGAAAACTTGTTATTTACCAGAAAAGTGAAATATTGTAACCTCATATTTAAGGTTTTACTCAACGAGGAATATTTTTTTAGTATAAATACAAATATTGTATAATTCTATTATTAAAATTCATTATTTCTTTTTGCACATCATCATTATTTATATAATATAATTAAAAAAGAACGATGAAATCAAAGATGGGCTGATTAACTACAATAATTTTGTTGAATCTTTATTACATTATATTTTCTAAAATTCTATTTGTATGTTGCCCATTTTTGTAAATAAATTCAAAAAAATCAACGAATCAATTTATATAAAAAATGTGATATGTATTGGTGAGATTATCACTTAATCGATGATTACTTCCATCTAACCATGCCATATTATAAAAACAAAACACAAGTTATTTATTTTTATTCCAAGCAGAATTGTAGGTATATTTTGAACCTCTTTAAAATAATAAAGATCCTAATTTTTCTTATAATAAGCTGATTAACATAAAACCTCACTGATCATTTTCATTTTGAGGATGTGGTATGCCATCCATTCTGAATAATTAATTTGTTTATTGGCACAGAGATGACAATTTGCAAGTTTATAACATGCAGTTAGTCCCCTGGCTACTCTACTTGTGTATTTTTTCCTACTCTACTTGTGCATTTTTTCCTACCTTACTGTCAGGTTACTGGTTTGTTATCAGTGTCTCTGTGTAAATTACTTGATAGTTTATTCTAAAAGTGATCTTTTGTGCCTGAAAAGTATTAGTCGGATTAAACATAACGCTGGTTACCACTTGGTGAGTGAGAATTCGGACAATACCTCTGCATCTTGGCAAAAACTCAATTTTAAAATAATTTAAAAATACTTTGTTATAAATGCCATTTAATCCGCCAACGTACCACTGACGTACTACTTCTACTAGGTTACGAGCAAAATAGTTATTTCGGACAATAATCAATTTGACTAGTGTTTTTGATTTATATGTTTCTGATTTAGAAAAAAAAAACTTTTACACCATGGATTGCTTTAAGTGTACGGCTCTTTTGGGCTTGGAGGATGCAATGGTATGCTCGAAGTGCCAAAGAAAGTATCATTATTCTTGTGGTGGACTGACAGAGTCAAATTTCAAAAATATGCTCAAGATGAATAAGGCTAAGTGGAAGTGCACGGTTTGCAAGGGAACACATCATAATGATTCTGCGAAGGGTGTATCTGCAGTTCCGGATGCTGACGTTGTAAAGTCTTTAAACCTAATAAGAAGGGAAATTTCTGAGCTGAAAACATATTTTGAGGGTGCTTTTGAGAGGCAAAGAGAGGAATTTTTAATGCTCAACGAGTCTGTGGTGAATTGTACTGCTAAGGTCAATGAGATTAGTAAAAAAACTGATCTTCTACAAATTAAGCTACATGATGAAATTGAAAAGATAAATGAAAGAGTACGAAATATAGAGAAGGAAAACATATCACTCAGACAAACTGTTAACAGAATAGAGCAAGAGTCTTTGGAAACTAGTATTGAAATTCAGGGGATTCCTTATGAAGTGAATGAACAATTGCTGCCGAAGATTCAATCTGTTCTGAAGTACGTTGGTTTTGAAGAGTTTCCAGTTGAAAGTGTTTTGGAGGTGTCTAGAAGTATCTTTTCAAGGAAGAAAAATATTAACGTAAAATTTGCAAGTAAAACAATACGTGATGAAGTGATGAAACAGAAAAAAATTAAAGGATTTTTCACAGCTCAACACTTGGGTCTGAAAACCCCAGAACGAGAAGACCCTGAGAGAATCTTCATTAATGAAAGACTAACGAGCTATAATAAGCATTTATTATGGCTGGCAAAAACCACCAGAGCAATTGGTTACAAGTTTGCATGGTACAGACACGGAAATATTTATATCAAGAAGTCCGAAGGTGAAAAACCATTAGTTATCAGGGGGTCAAATGATATACCCACTCGGTAATAGATGTATCTGGTGAAAAGAGCGACTCAATTGACCTCGGACTATCTATGGACCTGAATTACGGAACTATCGAAGAAATAAACACGTTGATGAAGGATACGAATTATACAATGGTTAATATGAACATCCGAAGTATTAATCTTCACATGGAAGAGTTTTAATGAGTAGTAGATTGCAGAATGTATTTATTGTTCCGGAATGTAAAAAGAGATTCACTCAGCGACACTCTCTTTATGTCGCTCCTGGAACATTCAATCTTCTTCCTAATGAGTACAAGTTGATGCGAAATTATGTGATTTTTTCTGGTAAAATACGGCAATGGATAAAGTCTCAAGAGCGAGACGCGTTATTGCTATAAAGTACTTACACCAGGAAAGACGTCACGGGAGATAAACTATTTTTTAACCTTTATATCATTTATAATATTTACTTGTTTTGGCAATGTCGGGGTTAGGAGTGTGGATAAATTTGTTCTAAGGAGGAAGATTCACTTTTACTTCTTTGATTCTTTTGTTTTTATATATAAGTATATGTAGGATTGAATAAAACAACTAACTCACAGTTTAATAGTTTTGGTGAGTAGGCATTTCATGAATAAGTCATATTTCAATGTGATACTGTAACATTAATTTTAAATGATTTGCTGGATTGACAAAGTACTAATGTTTTAGTTGTAACATTGTTATTTTTTGCCATGAGGGTGGATAGTGAATTTGTTGTTTATTGTTCACTAAGCCTACTGAGTGGGCCTGCGAACATAGCGATGTATAGGTACATGTTTATCTGTGTGTATATAATATGTAGAGTATACTACAAGGTACACAGTACACTGCAATTATTTAGTCTTTTAAAGGACACATACATGTTTATAGTTACGTACAGGTAGGAATATAAAACTTGATATTAGTAGGTATTCCCACATACAGGCTCTGCCTGGTGGGATCTCATGGTAGATGATGTATGGTTCTATTGTATGTATACATATATGTATTAGAATATTAAGTTGTAATCTCATTTTCTGATATAATTGTATGTTTTGTGGGAAATGTCTTAAACATTTAAAATCAAGTGAAAACTTTAGGATGATAGCGTGACACCCTGAATGAAAGAATGAGTGGATGATAGTGACGTCAGAAAGTTATTTTCAAATAGTAGGTAATAAGGTAATTTTAAGTTATAAATAATCTATAATTTGTAACTTTATTAAAAAATTAAATAAATAAATAAAATGTATGTATATTTAGTGTAATAGTAATAGTAACATTTGTTTGTAATTTAATTTTGATAAGTATAATAATGAAATGTATACATATGTTTGTATTTATAATTGTACCAAGAGATAAATAAAGAAATAAATAAATTTTATTTTTGAAAATTGCACTTTACTCTCAGACCAAAACTGATTTTAGTCAACACCATATCAGCAGAAAAAAATAGAAAATGAAAAAAAAAACAAAAAAAATAATAACCAAAGTAGAGTCTCTTGAAAAGTTATATTAAAGTGAAATTAAAAATATCGATAAAAACATTTGATATTTATGAGTTAGTTGGAAGATATCGCGGTTCTGCGATAAACTCGCCATTGCACAAAATTTATTTGTCTAGTTTTAATTGTTTATTTTCTTATGTTGTTTTTTTGTGCAATAAAGATTTTTATTAGAATTATTATATTTGATTTAATAGTTTTACAGCACTACCAATGTAAACTTGTTTCGTGTTCATTTCTTCATATCAAATATCCGTGAATAATAATGCATCTGGTGAAATAAATGTAAAGCCAGAACCAGTAGCCAAACGGGAAGAGCAATAAACATGAGGCTTTAGTAGCACAACAGAGCCTTCAGTGGACTGAAATGGCAGCATTGAGAAAGACCATTCTTCCGATGTTGAATGAAGATGTACTTATAGAAATTCTTTGAGTGAGGTTGAATTGCCAATAGTTCATTGTGTTGGGATTTTAATGGCAAACCGTGGAAGCTAAAGGGTCGTTCACATACGTTCACTTTCAGTGATCACTCCGGATGATCCTCCAAGATGAACAAGTGTGAACAGGCGTTTCATCAATAGTGATCACTAGCGATGACGGAGGAAAGAGATTACCACTCGTCATGATTTTGATGAAAGGTCCTTTCACTGAAACGACCATAAACAAGTTTCATCTTATTATTTTGTTTTATTCTCTATGAATTTGTATTGAATGTCAGAATCATGTACAAAATATTATGCAGTCGAGAGCTATATTCATTTATTTTAAGTGCTATTTTTCATTTTTTGAATTTGTTTAATTATTTTTATTCGAAAATACGTCAAACTACATACAACATGAGTGAGAAAGTAGACATGGCAGTGAAAGCATAGGAGTGAACAAGTGTGAACAGACGTGTTCACTTTCGATGAACAGGTTTGACCCTGACACTCTGGATGATCATCCAAAGTGAAGCAATGTGAATGCTACTTAAGATAACTAAATCGTTGGGAAATATATCGGAGTGATTAGAAAATTGCATGCAAATTGCAAAACAAAATGCATGACAATCTCGAAAGAATCACTTGAATGTGAACTGAGCATAGGTGACCAGCAAGTCGAACAAGTAACGCAGTTTCGATACCTCGGCAGTGAGCTACTAAGTTCTTATGATCTCCCCAAAGAAATACGACCACAAGTAGACAAAGCTGCAGCCGTAGCAGGCTGCTTAAGAGACGATATATAGAGGAATAAAGACATGAGAACGGCCAGTAAGGTTCGCATCTACAAGACATGTGTACGCCCAATACTCACGTATGGCATAGAAACAAGGGCAGACACAACCAAAACCAAAAGCATGCTACGTACAACAGAGATGCGAACTTTGCGAGCCATTGCCGGAAAAAGTCTGCGAGATCGTGTGAGAAATACTGCAATCCGGGAGATATGTGAGGTCCAGGATGTTGTCAGATGGGGAAGACAACGCCGAAGATTTTGGTACGAACATGTCCAGAGGATGGGTAGCACCAGAACCCCAAAGATTGTTCTACATGGACTACCTGATGGACGACGCCTACCCGGAAGACCCCCTAAACGATGGAAGGACAGCTGGGCATCCACATCGCAAGAGGACCCTCCTGTATGAACAGACCTCTGGGTCTAAAAAAAGATTAAGAAGAAGAAGAAGATTAGAAAATTATATATTTACGAGACGATAATAATAATAATAATATCGAGCAAAAGGAATAAATATACAAATAAACCTAGCTTCCCTCGAGATTCTGTTCTATCTGCATTAGTAGTAAAACACTGTAAGTAATATTTTTATTTATATAAAAAAAGATAAAGCAAGATATGAAAATCTGAACTAACATTCGCATTACAAGCACGTCTTTGTAAGGAATAAAAGTATTATTACTTTCGAGTACCTATCTCCGTATATACATTTGGTGTGTTGTATCGGTTTGTATGTTTTTAAATACAATGAAACGAGAAAACGTCTTTCTGAGTAAAAGCTGCTGCACAACCTTCATTAAGGAAATTAGAAATAAGCTCATGTTTCTCATAATATAATAAGTGTGTGTTTTCAATGAAAGCTCGGAATATGTACATAGGTACAAACAGATGTTGGAGCAAAACTGTACTAAGTCAAGTTTAGCTTGATTTATATATCGTTTATTTTATGTTGTGCCCTTCCATACACCATTTTTAGCCAGGGAAAAATGTAATATATTCTGTGATACTCAGAGACAAAATCAAAACTTTGATAAAGCTTGAATTCATAATTTTAATTTTATATCATTTATATTTCAAAAAAGGTGATAACATCGCCAATTGCAATGATTCAAATAATTTTGATAGTGATTTCGCGAAAAAACACGTGAAAATTATATATTGTTAAAACTTGAAAAAAAACTTCGAACAGCAACCGTGAAGTACCATATTTTTTGACATAACAGAGTTTTACTCCGACATATACTTAGATTCGTGTGTAATATTTTCTCTGTTCGAAAACTTGCAGAACTACAATATCTATGAACAATCTAGTATCCTTTTTACATGGAATAACAAGTGATAGAAATATGAAAATCGATGAACTAAATTTGGATCGATGATATTTTGAATCAAATGTATTAAACTGTTTTAATCTTTGACATTAGGATCAACTTATTTTGAATATCATTTTTAATTAAAAACACGCTAGTTTGTAGGTAATATACATATATTAAGTTCTTGTAGTGATTTTTAGACATAAAATATCTAGACAAATTTTATTATCATTGTTTATCATTTAATAAATAAAATATCACAAAAACTATATTTATGGAACAAAATAAAATGAGTGTAACATATGTAGGTGTTAAGTTCTATGAATATAAGAGGTATCTATGATTGTATGAGGTACTGGAATTAGTTTGCAAAGATATATAATTTTAATGTTTACAACAGTCAATAAACTTACCACAAAGTTTTTGAAATGTTTGAGTTTTACGACAAGAGCTTATCAGAAATAATAGTAAATTGTAAAATGTTAAAGCTTATATCTTTTTATTCAAATTATTCATGAATTCGGTTTGCTAAATTTTACGATTTGCTTGCTATTAAAAAATATGATAACTATTTCATAAAATTAAGTATTAAGTAAAACTGTTGACAAACTTTGCTAAACTAGCTTTAAGCTCGAGTTTATTTGGGAGCCATAATAATCATGAAATTGACAATTAAATACAATGACATTCAACGATTAACAAAAAAAAACAGAATGTTTGTAAGAACCAGTCAGGCTACTTAATTGGAAAATCATGTTTGCACATTGGAAGATTGTAAAAAATCTAATCGAAAAATGTGATAAAAGTTACCCAACCCTTATGAATTGGCTCTAGGCTGGCTTTAGGGATCATATTTGGTGTCCATGGACAAATTGCGTGAATATGGTTGTCCGATCGAGATTGGATTTCGGTTAAGTTATTATTTTAAATGTTAGTCGGTATAGTCTTAGAATGCCAATCGCTAGAGATCTTGTTTACTTTCATGATACAAGAATATTGGTTACTTTGAATGTGTGAGGTAGTATTTTGAGACCTGTTTTAAAAACTGAATATTAACTTATATTTAAAATAAACTCAATACAATGTACATCTATATTATAAGATTTAGTAAAAAATATTCCTTTTTAATCAATAATTTTAGTGTTATCAGCCATTTAAGATAAAAAAAAAATTGAAACAGATATGTAAATGAACCAGAATATACTATTTTATTAGATTTTAACCGTGAGTATTTTACAAAGAACTTTCTAAGGTTGTTAAGCAGGGACATTGAATAGAATTTCTATGAATATTTAAAATTTGGAAGGCGTGTTCAACCCTTTTTCAGAATTGCTAACTAACAAATTTCCAATGACTGTGCCAAAACACAAAATTCTTTAAAAACAATATAAGAGTATATAAATATGTAAAGATCCGCCAGTGATAGTAATTACGTAGGTACTTAAAAGTTTGAGAAGATATTCTTGGCAAACTTTCATTTCATTTTCCAACATATTGGCAAAAGATGGCAGTCCTGAAAATTTTAAAGTGATGTAGTTAGCGTATAAACTGTATGTGGAGGTTTTTAGCGCTATTTAGCGGTAGATAAAGAAAATGTTCACCTGTTAATCATTTTTTAAGAAAATGTTCACCTGTTAATCATTTTTTAAGTGATAAGCCTTAAGTTACAATATTTTCTATTTCGAATAATCTCTAAAACTGGTGATTCGTTTTTAGGATAATCATATAATGTGGTAATAAATTAATTTAAGGACATTTTTCTTATATACTTTTTACAAATTTACAATTCTATTTTGTGCTAAAACCTATCCCAAAACACTCTGACAGGAAATAAAATGCTTAAATTTTGTTAGTAAGGAGGATTCTAAATGAGAACTTTCTAGTGAAGGTTTGAAACTGTACCATCAAGCTTTTACTTTAGCATACCCTCACGCCGTGCCCCAGAGAGAACGGAAGGCCATATTGATCAATCTTGCATATGTATTTCTTTTGCTTCCTCTAAATTCATCCTGTTTCTCATACATGTACGCCAATTCCACTTACTGAAGTTTTTAAGAAGTAAAAAAAATACTACTATACTATACTATACTATACCCTCACGCCATGTCCCAGGAGGGGTAGGCAGAGAGAACGGAACGCCATATAGATCTATCCTTACATACTTCTTTCGCTTCCTCTACATTCATGCAGTTTCTCATACATGCACGCCGATTTCTCTTACTCAGCACGCGTCCGTCCTTAAGAATTTGGTCCACGTGATCAAGCCACGTGGTTCTTGGACGTCCGCGCGTCCTCACACCCCTTCTTTCAGATAAATACATCCTCTTCGTCATCCTTTCATCTTGCATTCGCTCAACATGTCCAAACCATCTCAACTTGTTCACACGCATTCTGTCCACAACACTCCTCCTCTCACATCCGCTCATTCTCCTGATATCCTCATTCTTCACTCTATCTCGCAACGTTTTACCAACCATTCTTCTCAGTGAACGCATCTCCACAGCATTTATTCCACTCTCATCCTTTTTCAACCACGTCCAAGTTTCACTTGCATACATAAGTGTCGGTACCAGAATGGTATTGTGCACTAGCATTTTTGCCATGTTCGACACACTGCTATTGCTAACAATGGGTCGAAGTGCACCATTCACTCTAGCACCGGCGACTTTTCTTCTTTCAATGTCCTTATCAAATCTTCCATCCCTCGCAAACAGACTTCCCAAATAGACATACTCATTCACTTGCTCTAAACATTCAACGTCACAGTACGTCAACAGTAAAAAAAATCCATCCGTTAATTTTTTTCATTTACAAATTTTTCATTTTCATTCTGTGGCAAATAGCGTTGTTTGGGAAAGTAGGTATTTTTAGTTTTCACATGTCTATTTTCACAAAAGCTTACTGGGTTTGTTTACTATATCTGTAAAACAATCGTAAAGAGTGAATTAACATGTATATCGGTTGTTGCTTGTACGAGTGTATTTTCGTTACATACCGCGCATATTAAATATTTCAGGACGTGCCTTAGATATGTATTTGTTTCCCCTACTATAAAGCTGAGCTTACATTATCTGAGTTAAGTCTATCAAAGTGGACTCGGATATTCTAGGAAGATGAAAATTGCCTATTTTAGTGGACTCTGATAAAAAAAATCTCATCCAAACTGTTTATGTGATGCGAAAAAATTAAAATCTTTTGGGCTGAAAATACCTCAAATCGAGGTATAACATTTTTGATAACTCACACGGCCCCGAGAAAGACCACAAAAAATAAGGAAAGACAGCTGGTCTTCAGCATCACAAGAGGCAACAAATGCCAAACTAACGTAAAGAAGAAAACTTACATCTTATATATATTATCCATGCTGTCTGCAATAGTTTTTTGATATTTATTTTTCAGAAATACTCACTTTGAAACAAAAGCGCTGTTTAGTGAACTTGGAAAATGGTATACTACAATCCGAGTATGCTCTGATTTTGTTGCATCCATGAGTTGGTATTTAGTATGTTGATAGTGTAAACCTGGCTAAAAAGCTTAATAGCAAAAAGTATTTAGTTTAAATTAATTAAATTAAATTATACTAACGACTTTTCCATTACTACTACAACTCGTACCGGTACTGAAAAGGTGTTGCAAATTTTAAAAATGTTTACAAGGCATTAAAAATTACTTTAGTTTATCTTCACTTCTTGCTACATTTCCTTCCTTCCGCTACAGGATTTTATTTTAACATTTAATGAAAAAGTTATTTTTATAAAATTACGCTCTTAGATTGATTCTTTTATTTTACAATATAAACATATAATATATATAGTCTGAGAGAGACCTGACGAACATAATACAATAACTGACTTACTCTTACATTAATCTTATTTGCACATTCTAAATGACTTGACGTATGACATGCTATTTCATTATGTATTTTGAATTATTTTAACTCTTATTCAAGTTTACATAAAAGAATTGTATTTTAAGTCATATTTGAAAAATTGTATTTTTGATATATGTATTTTTTTCTAGTATTGCCCCAGAACAGATTTTAATCTAGTGGGGCAATATATTCCATTATATTGTTTTTATGTTAATTTTGTATGCTCTATTGGAATAATAAATAAATAAATAAAAAAAAAAAAAAAAAAATTATCATTTTCATCACCATCACACTGGTTCCCTTTCAGGGTAGACAGGAAGGATCGACTCCCACTTACTCCTATCCTAAAAAAAAAAACAAAATATTATTCAAGAACGGCCAAATATTGTAATATACTACTTTACTATACCCTCACGCCATGTCCCAGGGGGGGGTAGGCAGAGAGAACGGAACGCCATATAGATCTATCCTTACATACTTCTTTCGCTTCCTCTACATTCATCCAGTTTCTCATACATGCACGCCGATTTCCCTTACTCAGCACGCGTCCGTCCTTAAGAATTTGGTCCACGAGATCAAGCCACGTGTTTCTCGTCGTCCGACGTCCACGCTTCCTCACACCCCTTCTTTCAGATAAATACATCCTCTTCGTCATCCTTTCATCTTGCATTCGCTCAACATGTCCAAACCATCTCAACTTGTTTACACGCATTCTGTCCACAACACTCCTCTCACATCCGCTCATTCTACTGATATCCTCATTCTTCACTCTATCTCGCAAAATATTGTAATGTTCTTTAATTATTTTGAAAGTTTAAGAACTTGGGTGAATACGAAAAACTCTTTTAATATTGTTTAGAAAATAGTGTGTTCTTAAAATAGACTCAAGGAAATAAGCTTTGGTGTTCTAGCTGACCTAGTAAGCTTAATAATTATTGTTTTATGAATTTTTGACACAATTGGATGTCGGGAACTGGATTTCACTTACTAGAAGACGTGTGATGTCAATTATATTTTGAATCATTCTAGATTAATCATTCCACTTGGTTCTATTCACCGATAGGTGGGTTAGGTTAGGTTAGGTTAGGTTAGGTTAGGTTAGGTTAGGTTAGGTTAGGTTAGTTAACCTACTTGAATAGGTATTAACTAGGTAGGTATGTTGTATATGATACACATACATATGTGAATTTCCTTTCGGAGTAGGTAGTTTCAACGCTTATGAATCGACTCACGGCTTAGTCAAGTGGAATGATTAATGTAGAGTGGTTCAAAATAATATACCTACTTAATAATTGTATTTAATCAAAAAATCTTTTTATAGTAAATGATCTTATTTAGTCACCAAACCGAGAAAATGTAATTATTTGTTTGAACAAGCTAGATTTTCATAAAAAAAAAAATATATTAGCTTCACAATAGGAAATATTAAACACGTCAGTTTTAATAAAGTAGATTTGATACAACATACTTTGATTTGAAATTTGTTTTCAATTAATAGAGAATAATAAATACCACTCACTTCTCAGATGTTTTATTAATTATGAAAAAAAATAAGGTATATTTAGGGTAGCCTGTGGATGAATTTACAGATCATCATCCATGTGATCGAACCTGGAATCTCAAGACTCAAAGATAAGAGCGTTTTCTCTACGCCATATCGGGCGTAGAGAAAACGTTCTTACTTTATTTTGTTATTTATAGATAGTAGTGTTTGCCCTAGTACAGGACTAAACTAGTTGGGCGGCATCAATAAAGTATGAATGTAAAATTGAAATTTATTGAGAAATAAAATAAATTAAAAAAAAAAAGTGTTTGAAATTAAACAATGATGAAGTAAAAATAATAAGAAAGAAACATAAATATAACAAACTTAAACAGACCTTGAAACGAATTTGGGAAGGAATACTTTTAGCTTAAAATATGTAGGTACTAACAATAATGTAAACTGAATAGTTTTTTACAAATAAACGTTTGTTGTAAACGGTACCAAAGTACAACATGAGTTATCACTTCTATCTCCTTACTTGTGTTATTACCCTTTCTTTCCGTTGCCTGTATATTATGAGCGTAAGATTGTTTAAAGTGTCAGACCGAAAATCATCGCATACCGTAACCGAATTATATACACATTTCATTAAGTTTCGGTCAACATTTCAATCGAGAAAGTTGGTAAGTGCGTACCCAGCTAGAGGCATGAGATCGAAAATAATGATGAATAGATTAAAAGAAATATTGAAGAATTGAAAAATAGAATCAAAAGAGTTGGTTTACCCCAATTACAAATGCTCTATTCTATTCTTTTCTATTTTTAAAAGCCATTCACTCGTTTATGAGTGATAAGGGTATTAGAATACTCCTTGTTTTAAAATTCCACAGACCGACTTAACTATACTGGATGAAGTAAAATCTGCACCTAACTTATGGGATATGAAAATTTATCTTAAATTTCCACTTTTTTAATATCACAAAAGTGTTATTCTTTATGAATTTAATTATGAAGGATGATTACTTTCATCTCAAGGGCGCGGGTTTCAGCTCAACCTGATGATGAGATTGGAAGCTCTTGAAAGCCGGTTCGCAACTAATTAAGTCACTTTGGAACCACTTTCACATGAACTTCCACCAAGTTCCATCGGTTGGTAATACTAACTATAATATAGATAAATAAATAATTAAAAATATTTTCTTATCTCATAGTTGTTGCCAATTTTTATTATCAGCTATTCTTTTAGTCGATAATGACCGAACTCGAAACAATTTCTGACTATTGTAAGTTGTGACTTTCTACATTTCTTTACTTCGTCTTTATTCCGCAGAGTTCACCGTTTTTATTTCCTTATTTTATTATTTTGCTTATCCTCATGTTGTTGTATGAATCGTTTCCTTGCTACGATAGTTGATGGCATAATCATAAAGATATTAATATTACATAATCGACAAAGTTTGTTTGTGAGATTAGGTATTATTTTATTTTATATATTTCATAACACACAATACACACATACCTAGATAATACTCAGCACGTTTGCGTCCTTTAGGATCTGGCCTACATGGTCTAGCCATTTAATCCTCGAACGACCACGTCTCCAAGTAACTACCCTTTCTCTCAACCCTAAATGTATTATTTTTGGACTCTTTTCTTATAATTTCTTTCCACATGTTAACATTCGTCTTAGTTATTATATTTGAAAGGCATTGATCTTTGAAAGCTGTAAAACAGTTAGTTAAGAGGTATCAGAATTGATACGAAAATGAAGGAATATAAATGGATAGATAAATTATGTATTAATAGCGACCGTTAAAGATTCAGTTATTGCATACTTACAGTATTAATTCATTAATTGCATATATGTTCGAAAAAATAAAGATATTATTACATCTTAAATTCAACGATGAGGTTTGCTACTCATTTTGAATGTTTGCACGGAGACGACAGCTTTCATGTTCTTTGCATGTAGCTGGTCTGCTAGCTACACAACGTGTGGGATATTCTGTGATGGTATAAAAAGATTTTTTTTTTTGTCAATTTACTTGCACAATCCATTTCTGAACTCCTTAGAAGATTCATTTCTCATTTCTAATTTATATATTTTTTTTGATTAAAATATTTGATATTATGAATACGTTCTACGAAAATGAAATAAAAAAAAATACAAGTATCTAAGTAATTCTTCTTTGAAAAGATGCTCGTTCCATTTGTGTACTAAATAGAACTTTTATTGTACCTATGAAGGACGCGAGATGTTAGAAAGGCCTTATTTCAACCTCTTAATTTTCTCTCTAGCAAATAAGTTAAATTCGTGTAAGCGGTATTTTCACCTTTCTTGGTTAAAATTATGTATTTTTTTTCGTAAAAGACATCTTACTCTATTTTATATTATTATTATACTTGAAAAAAGAGGATCTTTGTACATTAGAGATATTACGGACATCCGCATCCGTAACTGCTGAGCTTAATATATCATCATTATCAGTCCGTACATTATGAATATAAGCTTCATAAATAATTTATGTATTAAAAACATCTGCACTTTTTCAATCATATTATACAATTAATGATATGAAAATCTCACATATTTTTGTAGGATTACCTATGTAAAAGTTGCTAGACATTTTTATAAGATGAAGTAGATATTTTTTCTATGCATGTATTTTCTGTTATTTGGTTTTTTTAAAATCGCTATCGAATACAGCAGACCTTTGTCATCTACGGGTAGTGTTGCTTTGCACGTACTTAGGTGACAAAGGTTAGCTTAAATCGAAAGCGATTTTAAAAATCAAGTAAAAGATAATACCAACATAGTATAAATGGTATGAACATGTCACAAATGATGCTGTGCGCCGACGCACCCGACAGAGATCTGTAATCTCCGTAATACAGGAGAGATGATGGGCCTGGCTGGGACATGTTCTGAAAATGCCCAATGATAGTTGGCTAAAAAGAACGCTGTTCTATCATCTGCAAGGATTCCATCGGCCCGGGCGTCCCTCTTTCACAATACACCGTTCGTATGACAACGACATCAGAGAGTCTCGTGAGAGGTGCGTTGAGGGCGATGGAGGAATGGAGTATAAATACTTTATACGACGAAAATGACAAACAGATCTATAATTTTTATGTCATCACCTGAAATATGAAAAATGTTAAACTGACAAAGTAAGTATCGTTTATGATTCAATATCATTGTTAATAAAACATCTATTTTGAAAGAGATTCTCTTGCATCGTCAATAACGTTAGAGAGTAATACATAAATCTTGTTATCAAACATTCATTCCATATCAAAACCTGAGCCAATCAGCGATTGTTTCCACCTTTTTGAAAAAAAAATCTGTATTTATCTGTGAGTGTCGATGTTGGTTTTTATCTTACAATCTCTCAAGAGGTTAGATTAAGCTATTTTTAAAGTTGAGTTTCTGATCCAGTGTCAAGTTTCAGATTTTATATAATGCTTTTCAATGTATCCAACGCTCTAAAGCCTTGATTGGATGAGTTTTTAAAAAAGAAAACTTTCAATTTATCGTCTTTATAAAACAGCATTATATTTCTTAATAATAATTATGATATATTGATATCCGTATTTTCAAAATGGAATATATAAACATCGGTATCCTTAACCGCATCTGCAGAACCAACCAAAGTAGTAGATTTTACTCTATTCAAACCAGTTGTAACACTTTTTAAACCTTTTTATTTCCCCCGAGTCTACAAGAGATGAAAATAAAGAGAGAACGTAGAAGAAAGGAGAGAGATGTTTTTAAAAGAGCCAAGGAAAGTAAATAACACATTTTTAGTATGTTTTGTAGATAAACATGTAGTAAGTGGATATACAAGTTCGTACCTAAAAATATTTTAAGTGGCGTAATTTAAATTGTTTAGTAGAACTGGAAAAAGTTGGCGTGTGGTTTTAGTAAGAGAAACACCATTAAAAAATTCAAGTCTGTTAGTAAATGTATTTATTTATTATGAAAATAAAAAATGAGTGACATGACAGTAGCAACCTTTGATAAAGGTTACCTTTATATTTATATTATAATGAGTTACAATCCATTGGATTGGTCTGCAACGATTTTAGACTTTCTTCTCCACTCCTTCCTATTCTCAGCCAGTCTCTTCAACTCCATTTATGAGCCACAGCTCATGTCCCTCTTCAGTTGGTCCATATAGGCGTCTCTCGGTCGGCCTCTGTCATTTGTGCCTTCGGTCCTACCCTCTGCGATTGTGATGCCTTTTTATAGTTCATATTATATACTATGAATATTTATTACTAACTAACTTACAAAAAAAAACTAACTTACAAAACGAGGACAAGTCGACTCCGTGTACACTGATTTTTCCAAAGCTTTTGACAAGGTGTCACATGACATGCTATTGAATAAGCTACGTGGATACGGAGTCGACGGAGTTTTCTTTCAGTGGATTGAAAGCTACCTCAAAGAAAGAACTCTTAAAGTTAAGGTTGGTAATTGTGTCTCTGATACAATATATGCATGTAGTGGTGCCACAAGGATCGCACTTGGGACCAATTTTATTCAATTTATTTATCAATGACATAGTCGAGATCTTCAGAGACATAGAGGTATTATTATTCGCCGATGACCTCAAATTATATAAGACCATAAAAAGTGCAGATGATTGTAAAACATTGCAAAATAATTTAGATTCTTTAAGTGACTGGTGCAAACGGAACAAACTTCATCTTAACATCACCAAATGCCAGATCATTCGTTTCCATAAAATTAAAAACAAAATTACATTCAGTTACTCTATTGATGGTAATTTTGGGATAAAAAAAAATTGGGGATAAGGCTGATATAAGTAACTATCGACCTATTTCGATTCTTTCTCCTATATCCAAAGTCTTCGAATCTATAGTTAAAGATCACATGTTTCATTTTTTGGAACCACAACTTTTGGAGGAACAACATGGATTTATGAAGGGTAGATCCACAGTCTCGAATCTCCTAGTATATGCCGAGTTTCTGTTTTCATCAATGGATAAACGTATTCAGGTCGACTCGGTATACACAGATTTTAAGAAAGCTTTTGACAAGGTGGACCATTCTCTTTTACTGAACAAACTTTTTTTGTATGGAATTCATGGTGACCTTCTTAGATGGCTGAAATCATATTTGACTGATAGGTTGATGTCGGTAACTATGAATGGTTTCAATTCCGATTATATACCAGTAACATCTGGAGTGCCTCAAGGCTCAGTGCTGGGACCTCTTTTATTTACGGCATTCATTAATGATATTGGTAGGTGTATTCGTCATTCTCAATTTTTACTTTTCGCAGATGATTTAAAAATTTATCGACAGATCTGTTGCATAGAGGACGCACAAAAGCTTGAAGATGACCTTGCTAGAATATTTGACTATTGTGTAACCAACAGACTTGAGTTGAATCTGAAAAAATGTAATTCCATAACATTTACTAAAAATAAGAAAGTTATTGACTATAATTATAGTATAAATGGTATAAACTTGATTCGACTTGATAAGATTAGAGACTTAGGTATTATATTTGATGACAAGCTTCATTTCGAGGCACACATCCACGAGCTTGTCGAGCATTCGAATAGGTTGCTAGGCTTTATTTTGAGATCTACAGGCGAGTTTAGGGATCCAAAGACGATGTTAATATTGTATATTACACTTGTGCGTTCTAGACTCGAATACTGTTCATCGATATGGAATCCGATGTATGATAAATATATTACGACTATTGAACGTTTGCAACGTAAGTTTTTGCGAATGTGCAGACGCAGATATGGGAATAATATGATCGATAATCTTATTGACTTGTCGAGTCGTCGAGAACTTATTGATGCGTGTGTTTTGAGGAGAATCTGTACATCTGATATCGATGTTCCTCAATTATTGGATGGGATAGGTTTTCGTGTGCCATCAGATAGAAGATCGTATCGTCCACTTTACTTAAGTAGCGTACGCACTAACGCTGGTTTGAGAAACCCTCTACACCGCATTATGAATACTTATAATGGCAAGTTCAGTGACATTGACATGTTTGCCGGCAGTGCTCGCACTTTTAAAATGTCAATTTTGCAGGTTATGTGTAGCGGTCCGTGACTTCGATTTTCTCTGCTTCTCTTGTTATCAGTGTTTTCCATCCCTTTTCATATTTTCATGTTTCCCATGACACTCAATATTGTATTAATTATAGGTATGTTGTTCTTTATTTTGTAAAGGTAGGTAGATTTTACTTTGAAATTGCTCTTTCACTCTTTCATTCATGACTTTAAGTGATGTTTTGATTATAAATTTGTGTTTTTACTCTTAATTTCTTTTTTATTATTGTTTTTAATTATGTATGACAACCAATTGGGCTTTGATTTGATTTAACAGAATAATATATGAACACTTATAAACTGGACATTGCATTGTATACTTGTTGTTGATTATTGTATTATTGTACTAAACATATATGTATTGTCTGTAGTGTTCCGTTGACCAAAATAAATAAATAAAAAAAAAAATTGATGGGATTGTACTTGATTGCGTCTCTAATTTGAGAGATCTCGGTATTACCTTCTCTGAAGATCTCACTTACAATTTACACATAGAGGAAATTGTCAGTAAATCTATGAGGACACTGGGCTTCATCTTTAGATTGACGACAGACCTACAATTTATTCAGTCTTACAGACTTCTCTTTGTTTCTCTTGTAAGACCTTTGCTGGAGCATAATACTACAATCTGGTCTCCAAACTATAATATACGCATTAAAGCAATAGAGAGGATACAGAGGAAATTTCTGAGACTTGTGAACTACAGATTGGGAATACCGGTCGAGAAAATTGACTACCCTGTTCTGATGTGTGAGCTCGGTCTCCTCAGTTTGGAGAGTCGCAGAATTATGTTCGATCTCTGTTTTTTACACAAACTTCTTAATGGTGCAATCGATTCTCCAGAACTGATTGAGTTGATCAAATTAAATGTTCCAGCCAGGAACACCAGACAATCTGTTTTGTTCCACGAATCCAACACAAGGAATAATTACACCTTCCATTCACCTGTAAATAGGCTTCACAGACTGGGAAATCTGGTTGGACGTGAAACTGACATTTTTGCTGACAAGTTCCTCAAATATAAACGTGACGTTATTAACTATTTGAATATATAGATTGACATTGGGCAGTTGTGGTTTGTTGTTGTTTGTTTGTGTGTACATATATTTGTTCCTTAAAATGACAGCATAATTTTCACACCATTGTAAATTGTTCATTCTTATCCAATTAATACAATTACCTTATTTACATTTTACTCATTGACACCTAAATTGACCACACTAAATATTTGTTTTTGTTTTGACATTTACAATAATTTGACTTTTCTCAGCTTCTATTGACACTGAATATTATTAATTCTACAACATCCATTTTTAAAGACTGTGTGCTACTTGACGTCTCATTTATTTTTGTTTGAAATAATCTCATAAATACTCTTTTATTGAAAATTTGACAATGTAACCTACTATCGAATTGACTTGTGATCCATTGACTTTTTTTTCCATTCATAACTTATGCTGTGATACTGATAGTTGTGTTGTTCTTTTTTTGTGTTTTTTTATGATTGTTGTGTCTTAATATTCTACACTTGTATATACATCATATGAACTATGTATGTAAATGTATAACAACATGTAAAAGGCTAGCGCCGTGAATTGTTAATAAATAAATAAATAAATAAATTTATGTTTTGTTTTGATAGGAAGTACTTGGGTGTGTACTGTGTACATAGGATTGATCAAATTTTATGTTTTACACCCAAAAATTTTATAAAGTTTTGCTTATTATTATTGTAAAGAATGACAGTATTATGCTGATTGTATTTTCGGAATGAGATTTGTTTTTTATATATTGTGTGTGTAACTTTCAATGAATAATTGTGTAGCGGAGCTACATTTCTATGGTCCCGGGTGTGCATCGACCTTAAGATAATGATAAGCGAAATCCGCGAGTCGCTATTCGTTGATTAGATAATTGTTACATTATCAGATAGGGCTCGTGGGTTGGAGGTCGGTGAACGCCCGAGCCTCGACACTCTTTCGCCTGCTACTGGACGATCAACATCACGCCAACCTCGCGCTTCTTGCTTGCATATTCAACCCACACGTGAGTGAAAATCACATAATTAGTGTAAAATCAAATACATCTAACTAACCCGTAGGGATTTAATAATTGTCGTAGTCAAAGTAAATTTAATAAATCTATTTTACACTTCTAACTAGAAGATAACATCTTTCATTTAATTAATTTTCTTATTCACTTTACAAATTTGAACATAGCAAATATTACTTATTAAATGTAAGTAATTAATTTATATCGCCAGGTGAGATGTTTATTCATATTCCTTCATAGGAGTCGGATACGTCTTAAAATAAATAATACATTTTAATATTTCATACACCTTATTAACCTGCGATAATGGTGACCCAGCGTAAGTTTGTAAAGTAGAATCATTTGTTCTAATTTTTGTATTAAATAGAGAATTTCAATCATTTTTATATTGTTAAAATACAACACGTAAAATCTTTTTAAATTGGTGTGTGAAAATTAGTATTGTTCCGATGGGTTGGTAGGCAAGCAAGCAACGCCGCGAATTCGTAGTATCTTGAAATAATAGTAAATCGTAATAGAGTCAATATACATAATCATAAGTAAAATAGTACATACATAATATTATAAGCATAATAATTTCTTTCTACAGCGGTGAGTTTCAAAATTCGGTAACACCAACTTAGAAGTATTTAACAGTGGTACGCGAAGTCGACCTAAGGTGGCGTGACGTTCGCCAGTGGTAGGCGAGACAGTCAAGGCCTCTGGCAACACTCGTATTAGCTGTTTTGGTATTTATCTCTGGTGGTTTGACAATTCATTTTGACATTTCTCTTTGTTTACAATAACCGTGACTTGTCTCTCAATTATTTAAGTGGTCTCTCAATTATTGTATTGTAGATATAGTTTATACTTTGTAAATTACTATAACAATGAAGACCAGCAATGAGTTCTGTGAGGAGAGCGGACCGAGTCCTATCAACGAATCAACAACCAAGCAAAGAGATGACTCGCAGATTTCGTATGTCAGAGTGAAAGTGCCACCTTTCTGGAAAGACAGGTGCGCATTATGGTTGACGCATCTGGAGGCTCAGTTTGCGTTAGCCAACATCACAACTGATTCCACACAATATTATACCGTTGTTAGCCATTTGGATTGTGAGACCCTGGACGCAGTAAGTGATGTTGTGACTAACCCACCTACAACATATAAATATCTCACTTTAAAAAACGCATTATTAAAGAGGTTTACGTTATCAGATCACACGCGTATTACTAAGTTATTACAGGAAGTGCATTTGGGGGACAGACCACCTAGTCTTTTGCTGCGGCAGATGAAAGAGCTGGCAGGTCAAAAGTTGGGCAGCTCGGACATAGTGAAGACATTGTGGATGCAGCGACTGCCGAGCAGTGTGCAGGCAGTGTTGTCGGCCTGTGCAGGACAGACCCTAGAGCAGTTAGCCGAGACGGCTGACCGAGTAATGGAAGTTTACACCCCGCAATCAGTAATGGCAGTGGACAATCGGCAAGCAGTGTCAAACGTGAGTGACCCTGGACAGACGGCACTTATGGAGAAGTTGATAGATAAGATCAACCTCCTGGAAAAAGAGGTACGTACATTGAGATTTAGATCTAGGTCAAGGTCCAGAGGAAGACGATATAGTAGCCGATCCGCCGAGAGGAGTAATCCGGATATCTGCTGGTATCATCATACGTTTGGCAGTAGATCAACCAAGTGTAAGGAGCCTTGCAAGTACAAACCGGAAAACTAGAGACGCTCCGTCGTGAAGCAGCGGAGATAGAGCGTCACACTGGCAAAAGGCTGCACATATTCGACAGGTATAATCGGCATACACCTTATTAACCTGCGATAATTGTATGGTATTTTACACTTCTAACTAGAAGATAACATCTTTCATTTATTAAATTTACTTTGACTACGACAATTATTAAATCCCTACGGGTTAGTTAGATGTATTTGATTTTACACTAATTATGTGATTTTCACTCACGTGTGGGTTGAATATGCAAGCAAGAAGCGCGAGGTTGGCGTGATGTTGATCGTCCAGTAGCAGGCGAAAGAGTGTCGAGGCTCGGGCGTTCACCGACCTCCAACCCACGAGCCCTATCTGATAATGTAACAATTATCTAATCAACGAATAGCGACTCGCGGATTTCGCTTATCATTATCTTAAGGTCGATGCACACCCGGGACCATAGAAATGTAGCTCCGCTACAATTGTAATAATAAATAATTGTAATAATAATTGTAATAAATATGATCAAATATACTTTGTATTCCAATATAAAAAGGTTTTAACGCAGTTTTATGTGTTTACTAAATAAATAAATAAAAGCATACTTTTTTTACTTACAAAAGGCCAGCTCTATTAA